>JAWQFJ010033787.1:70000-122046 GCA_034096865.1 Theodoxus fluviatilis
TCGAGAAGGAACGAAGTTGTCAACAACGTGGATGCCACAGCGTGACGTCGAGGTGTCGTGGGTTCTAATGTCAGTAAGAAAGGCCATAGTCCAAACGTTACGCCAACAACTTTCTATTGTTCTCCCTGTTTCCGCCCTCAGCGGACTTCCTCGATGTAGTGATCATTACTTGCTACAGAGTGATCATTACTTGCTACAGAGTGATCATTACTTGCTACAGAGTGATCATTACTTGCTACAGAGTGATCATTACTTGCTACAGAGTGATCATTACTTGCTACAGAGTGATCATTACTTGCTACAGAGTGATCATTACTTGCTACAGAGTGATCATTACTTGCTACAGAGTGATCATTACTTGCTACAGAGTGATCATTACTTGCTACAGAGTGATCATTACTTGCTACAGAGTGATCATTACTTGCTACAGAGTGATCATTACTTGCTACAGAGTGATCATTACTTGCTACAGAGTGATCATTACTTGCTACAGAGTGATCATTACTTGCTACAGAGTGATCATTACTTGCTACAGAGTGATCATTACTTGCTACAGAGTGATCATTACTTGCTACAGAGTGATCATTACTTGCTACAGAGTGATCATTACTTGCTACAGAGTGATCATTACTTGCTACAGAGTGATCATTACTTGCTACAGAGTGATCATTACTTGCTACAGAGTGATCATTACTTGCTACAGAGTGATCATTACTTGCTACAGAGTGATCATTACTTGCTACAGAGTGATCATTACTTGCTACAGAGTGATCATTACTTGCTACAGAGTGATCATTACTTGCTACAGAGTGATCATTACTTGCTACAGAGTGATCATTACTTGCTACAGAGTGATCATTACTTGCTACAGAGTGATCATTACTTGCTACAGAGTGATCATTACTTGCTACAGAGTGATCATTACTTGCTACAGAGTGATCATTACTTGCTACAGAGTGATCATTACTTGCTACAGAGTGATCATTACTTGCTACAGAGTGATCATTACTTGCTACAGAGTGATCATTACTTGCTACAGAGTGATCATTTTTTGCTACAGAGTGATTACTACTTGCTACAGAGTGATCATTACTTGCTACAGAGTGATCATCACTTGCTACAGAGTGATCATTACTTGTTACAGAGTGATCATTACTTGCTACAGAGTGATCATTACTTGCTACAGAGTGATCATTACTTGCTACAGAGTGATCATTACTTGCTACAGAGTGATCATTACTTGCTACAGAGTGATCATTACTTGCTACAGAGTGATCATTACTTGTTACAGAGTGATCATTACTTGCTACAGAGTGGCCTTGGCGACCTCTGGAGCAGATAGTGCGTGGGGTACAAACGAACTCCACTACGGTGCTAACCATGTTACAACACGTCTCAAATTCCTGAGATATAACTTGAATGATGATCCTTATTGCTTTTTTCTGATCATCTGCGCAAAGCAGTGATTTTACCGTAACCTTTTTTTATTTTGTAAACTCCTGAAATATGTGTATAGTCTGGACCTTTCCGATGCCAAAAGCATACAATTTCAAAGTTAACACCCCCCCACCCACCCCACCCCCACCCCCGACATGCAGTGGAGACTCATCGCGTCAAGTCCCAATATGACATGTAGAGTAGTGTTGACATCCTACCGAGATATATTTCCAAAATACCTTAGCATTAGTATTCCCGGATTGGGCTCGCTCGGGATACTTCAGTTAGCTTCCCGGAGATTCACACGAACAAGTTGGACACATCGTTGATGTCTGAATTGTCCATGCTCTTGCCATGTTCATCGCCGCTAAGCGCAGCTTTAGGTTTGTTGAAGTATTCCCACAGCCAGAAACTAAGACGACCAGGCAATGCTACATAAGCTTCGTCGGTAAAGATAGCAAATGATTATACCGCAAGGCGTTTCCCTACCTGAGACAAGAGCACATATGGAAGACATCCTTTTTCCTGTTTACGGAAACGAAGTTTACGTTGAAGCTTTACATAGCCCACAGCTCCATACATAGCTCCGCACTGTAAACTGTTGAGACGACGCCGACGCGTGAGGTCTTGGGATATACTCCTCCAGCTATATTTGTCTTTAACGTGAGCATGATTGCGACTGCTAAGAAGCGTTTTGTCCATAAAGGTCTACAACTCCCGAAAATCTGTTCAGCCGACTGCATTCTTTTCGGCCTCACTGTTTGCACGTTATACGCATTGCTCCACCCTAGCGAAAGATACAATATAGAACATGTGCCATAAAAACAGCTAACCTCAGAGCTGGATTTCCGGTAATTGTTAAATCAGTTTTCCTTAAAGCAATAGCGGATGGCAGACAGCTTACGAAAACGACCCCAAAGGCTTTGGCTGTTTCTGTGCCTTATTTTCCATCACAAGTTCTTGATTGTTCAACACAGCATCCTATGACTGGGGAGATAATAAATGCTTAGCTTCGTCACTGTTTAGGAAAGTTCTTTCTTCAGTGAACACTGGGATGGTAATATTCTTTGGCAGCTATGCTCTGGCAGAGAACACACATGTAGGTATGCAACGCAGCTTCAGACTGACTTTGAGAGTAAACAAGTCGGATGAAAAAGACAGCAATTCGATTGGATCTATCTCGATGAACTATCGCTGTAATGACTAACTATGAGAGCTAAATTTCGCCGAGGATAAACGATGACGGCGATTCTGTGAAGGGCTTTTGTATGCATGTGAAATAGGAAGTGTTCAAAATTCCAAGATCATTATGAGTCACGAGTCGTATTTGAGAAGCATATACACAATGAGATGCATGATGAAATGCTTTTAATATGTGTTGGGCTTCAAAAGACCCCAAACGGAATTAAACCAATAACTTCGGAACAAGACTGTAGAACAAATGCCTGTGAAGCTACACACGTAAAGAATGCAAATATTCTGAATTGCTTGCCTCAGCACTAAACCCTCTCAGACATTCGAGTAGTTCCTAGGCCGGAAATAAATCCCCTGCATTCAAGTTCCTCAGCAGTCGTGCCTGCCATTTGGACTGCTCTACCCATCAGACTATTTGCAGACCCTATTGCTTTGTTCGGTAATGGAAGATCTTTAGGTATCCAATGAACAACAATAGTCATGATTGTCAAATCAATGCATAGCATATGGGCACATCACGCGCACTTTACAAATTGATGCAACATCGGCATATTACCGACCCAGAAAACTTCGACTTTAACGTATTCAATTACTGACAGTAAAGCTTCCAGGTATTTTACAGTTCATTTTCATTGCACTGTATGTTGGATCCTGTAATTGTTCAGGGTAAGACGCTGCTTTTGTACCCCCAAAAATAAACCTTTATTTCTTCCATTGCTTTCCTCGATGTTTTGCACCGATAAATGTATTTCCTCGACAAGCTGCATACTGCCTAATCTTTATCGGTAAATGAGTGTCATGTCAAACAATAGTTTTAAATGAGACAAATTCGTCAAATTGATGAAACCCACGATGATTCTCTCTTCGTCTACTGCGACTACTTTTTCTTACTACATCGCTCCTGAACGTGAAGTAAAAAATCTACCTCTGAAGACGCCATTTTGCCGAAAAGACTTCTTGTCCGATTTTAATTCCGTCTCATCGTACGTTGAATGGTGTTGCGAGACCTGTGATGGATTTTCATCTCTAAGCCAAACCATCGGAATAACGTTTACGTGAAGCGGCACCTTGAGACTTCCACAGATAGTGTTTTGGTAAGCTAGAACTGCACCCCTGGACTATCTTCAGCACTGTTTGATGGTACCAGCAGGCGTTGTAAGTTCATGAGTGCATACTCCTCGTAGTCACCAAGCTGCGAAGCTGTGGAAGGTTTCCGCGCAATCAGTTCGCATTTTTACGAGAAAGATTTCTTGTGACCTCCTGATAGATAACACTAAAGTCGTCGTGGTAGACAGTGACTGTAAGAGTCTGTCATGAAAGATCATTGTGCGCAAAGTTCAATAATCAACGTACGTGTGAAAGGACGGCCATGATTGAAGACCCAGGTGAATCTAGCAAGCGAGGATACTCTGTGTTGAATCCAGTTTACCTAAAGGAAGGAATGCTTTCCACCATGAACACATGTAGTCACGCCAGGGCGCAGTTAAAAACGTTTCCAAATAGGTTGCCGCATGTTGGATGCGCAAATGAAACATTTTCCGACTGAAGGATTTAGGTACGGATGGAGGGAGGCAAAAATGAAGACGAGTGGTTGAATTCTTCTTTATTCCTCCTGTCACTCTTATTTTCGCACAGGTGAAGAAATCTTTCTCGTAACCCTTGGAGGTGGCAAATATAGGAGTAAAACAGTTAAGCACGGACTCCTCCTCCTCCTCCTCCTCCTCCTCCTCCTCCTCCTCCTCCTCCTCCTCCTCCTCCTCCTCCTCCTCCTCCTCCTCCTCCTCCTCCTCCTCCTCCTCCTCCTCCTCCTCCTCCTCCTCCTCCTCCTCCTCCTACTTCTCCTCCTTCTACTCCGCCTCCTCCTTTTTCATATCATAAGGTAAAATTTTCAAAATACGTTTTATCTTACTCTCGTCTGTTCCAAGCGTTTTTGCACACCAGTTCTTCTGACAACGACAAACACTTACGAAAAAAAAAATTCTTATATTGAGATTGTTTTTTAAATCGCCTGATATTCATCACGGAACCATAAAGTATAATGCTTTTTTTAGTTTGTTATTTCCCGAAACTATATTCACACCTTTTGTAAACAAAGAAACCATGAAAAAAACTATACTTTCTGAAAATGCAATTCAAGAGTTGCCAGAAACGCTCTAAAGCCATACAAAAACTGAGTTTGCTCACTTAGAAACTTCACCTAGACACAGCTACATTTTCTCATTGCTGTAAAATCTTATCAATCACTGACTTTTCATACACTCACACTACATACCCTACAGGTACCATACCTCTTCACGATACAAGTCTTAAAATATTCTTTAAACTCACTGACAGGGGTATCCTCATGCAAAAGTGAGTTTCTTGCCTACCTTGACGAAGTGGTCATGACTGAAGAGGTGGGTTGCAGGGAGGTCTAGGGTTCCTAGGGCGGCGGCTGAGCCACAAGAGGGAGCGATGCCGGTGGCAGAGAGAGTTGCTGGAGGCAGACAGGCGGGCGCTACAGACTCCAAGACTGACGGCAGCCTTTATACACAGCCACACGGGCACACGTCCCCAGCGCACGGCCAATCACCACCAGGCCTCGCTGTCAGGACGTCGCTGGTGGAGGCGTTCTGTAAACAGGCTGTCCGTAGGCCAAGGCAGGCCGGCCTCGCACGCCTTAATTGAGATGTGGGAGCGGAGGGAGGTGGGTGAGATTAAGAAAGTATGAATCAAGAGGATTAGAGAAGATAAAGCGAGTTTGGGAGGTCATAGAAGAATCTGGAAGGGAAAAGGGGGGTAAGGGGGGGAGGGTGAGTGTTGAATGTGGGGAGGTATTAAGGGTGGGAGGTGGAGATGGGGGATGGGAGGTGTGAATGGAGAATGGGAACCGGGAAAAGTGAGGGTGGGATGGGTGGGGGTGGGGCGGAGGGAGGTGGGTGAGAGTACGAAAGTATGAATCAAGAGGATTAGAGAGTCAAGAGAAGATAAAGCGAGTTTGGAAGGTCGTAGAAGGAACATGGAAGGGAAAAGGGGGTAAGGGGGGGGGGGGGGGGGTTGTGAGTGTTATGAGTGTTGAATGTGGGGAGGGATGAAGAGTGGGAGGTAGAGATGGGGGATGGGAGGTATGAATGGAGAATGGGAACCGGGAAAAGTGAGGGTGGGATGGGTGGGGTGGGGACTTACATGTTTGAATGGAATTTGAAAGGTTAATTTTCACAAAGGTTTTTCAATAAGGAAAGCGCATGAACGTACTGACATGTTAATGGATAAGTGTTGCTGAAGGAAAATATAATAGAACACATGAAAAAGTATCGATCACATAGTGCCAGATTTAGAATGGTAGAAGAATTGTATTGTGTAAAAAAACACAACACTGGAATCTTCATAAAAGGATGGTGGTCATGGTGGTGGTGGTGGTGTTGGTCGTGGTATAATGGCGGTTGCGGTGGTGATGGTGGTGGTGGTGGTGGTGGCAGCGGCGGTGACTGTGGTGGTTGTGGGGGTGATGGTGGTGGTGGTAACAGTGGTGGTGCTAATAGTGATTGTGGTTGTGATAGTGGTAGTGATGATAGTGATGGTGATGGTCGTGGTGGGGGTGATGGCGGTAGTGGTGATGGTGGTGGCGGTAATGATGGTGGTGACGGTGGTGGTGGTGGTGGTTGAGATAGTGAGGTGGTGATGGTGGTGACGGTGGCTGTTGCCTATGATGGATGGAATGATGAAGCGAAGAAGAGAGAGCTATTCCTGGTGGTGGGTTGGGTTGAGAGCGGGATAGAAAAGAGGGAAATGGACGGATGATGGACGGTGTTGCAGAAGTACAGAGGCATTTATAGAGGGAGTGAAGGCAATATGAATCACGAAGTAAGGAGTGTGGTGCAAACGGTGAAGAAAGGGTTACTGATGACGTTTGACGAATCGGGAAGAAGCCTGAAGACTTCACATTTTGTCGTCGGGTGCAAAATGAGAAAGGTGAACGGATGAAGAGCAGGTTTCCGACCGCAAGGCGAAGCTGGCAACGAGGCGAGATTGGTCGATGATCGTGGGAAACAATACTGATGGCCAATCTGCTGCCTGGCGCTGTAGATGAGGCGAGCGATGGAATCGGACCCCGAGACGAGATGAGTGCTGGACAGTCCATTTACAGCAAGTGCTGCCAGAGTTCCATATTCCTCGCATGGCATTGCATTGACAGTCAGGCGGAACAAGCTACCTGGAAAGGGGAAGGAATTATCGATTGTAGCACCACAACACGGGGGCAATAAACAGTCAAGAAAATTTGCATACCTAGAAAGATTATACGTCTTCCATCACGAGGAATTGGATCTCGCCGAGGTTAGATCTGATGATGAGGATATGTATTTAAACTCTAAAGAAAACGAAGTGAAGCCACTAATGCACGTCACATTAGAAATTGAACGGAAGGAAGAGGAATCAAGGATATCGGGAGAAGCGTGTGTGAAAGGACAGATCAAAGACGGGACAAAACACATGAAAAAGATTAGCATCATGAGGTGGGTGTAGTCTGCTACTTCGTGGATTCTATCTGCAGCAGGATATCATGTACATTTGACCTTGGTGTTATTGTAGTAAATTAGTAGATGCACACAGAACCCGTAGGTTTTACTGATGAAATCATTATGTTATTTTCAGGCTCTATAATTTAGTGGAAATTATTTCTGCAGACCCGTTAAAAATAGTAAAGTATCACACTGTAAATATGTTTTCATACTCCTGTGAATGTGATAGGTTAGAAATATGGGGAAGGAGCTGTCGAGGACATTTTAAGTGACTTGTCCCGCAAGCAGATCTAAGTAGCAGGCATTTGAGGCAGTTGTCTCCAACGTGACCACATTTTCCCTCAATGCAAGCATACTACTACATCTGTCTCTTATGAAAAGATGTATACTCTTTCACATGTCACACAGAATGATACTTCGCGACCACAACATTATTACGAGGGTAAGCACAATGCGATCCATTTCTTCGCTTGTCTTGCCTTCCATGAAATGTTTCATTTGCACGGCATTTGAGGCCTTTTCCGGTTGACAGCGGAACAACGAACCATGCCTTACACAGAGATCATGTATTGTGCACGAAAAGACCACAACGTAGAACTGTCACACAAAGATCATGGTTGTACACGGAAAGGCCACAACGTAGAATTGTCACACAAAGATCATGCATTGTACACGGAAAGGCCACAACGTAGAACTGTCACACAAAGATCACGTGTTGTACACGGAAAGGCCACAACGTAGAACTGTCACACAAAGATCACGTGTTGTACACGGAAAGGCCACAACGTACAACTGTCACACAAAGATCACGTGTTGTACACGGAAAGGCCACACAACGTAGAACTGTCACACAGAGATCACGTGTTGTACACGAGAAGGCCACAACGTTGAACTGTCACACAAAGATCACGTGTTGTACACGGAAAGGCCACAACATGGAACTGTCACAAAAAGATCACGTGTTGTACACGGAAAGGCCACAACGCAGAACTTTCACACAAAGATCATGAATTGGAGACGGTAAGGCCACAACGAAGGACTTGTCACACGTAGGTCATGTTTTGTACACGAAGAGGCCGTCCATAAAAAGATATCTGCAGAGGCGTCGGAATACGCAAACAATCATCAGTGAGCCATGGCACACGAGCCCGGTGAACACACTGCCTATTTGACCTTTATTGATTGATATGCGATGCGATGCGTGTGTTTGGCTTTTTGTTTTGTTTCTTTTTTAGCCTTCATCACTTAGTTTTCCTCGTGCTCGTTTTTTAAATGATGTCACTTGGCGCAATAAATTACTGTGTACTGTGTGTACTGATTGGAGCAGCCTGGTCTGGATTTGTTGTGCACAATGTGGAACGTGCATTTTCTTACTTCAAACTTTATGTAGAATATACGGGAAGTCATCACTACGCAAATAGCTTGCCGCGGGCGGAAATGATCGAATACAACATTACTTTCCAGCCGGACGTTGTAGTGTACAGATGTGCGCAAGTTGTGAATGAATAGGTTTTCAGGGGGTTGAAATAAACTGATCCATCAATCCTGACAAATTCTGAGTATGTCCAAATCTGAGAGAAAAAGATCGCAAGAAGAAACAATTATCGTCGAGCATGTAGGAATATGACCCAAAAGTACATTTATTTTGTATAAATCGTTTATCAAAGGATCACTCCTACAGTTCTTCGTGTTTCTTGACAATTTCTCGCTGTTCCACGTGGGTTTTGTTTCAGATGTGTTTACTAACTGAAATTGTTTGAACGTGTTAAATGTAACTGGTCATCGCATTTTTATTCTACTTATTTCAATCCTTCAGAATCTTGGTCCGCCATGGGCGGATCAGTTCATTTGGGGGGGGGGGGGGGGTTCAAACTTTTTTTTAGGAGGGAGGGGGTTCGGGGGCATGTTCCCCCGGACAATTTTGAAAACCAGGTTGCAAAATGGTGCAATCTGGTGCATTCTGATGATGATCATTGCCAGTTTGAGGCAGCAGATTTTGTTACTGAAGAATACCCCAAAAATTGACACTCAAAGTAAAACTTTTTTTGTTTTGCTGTGGGGGGTGGGGGGTTCCGGAAACCCCAGAACCCCCTCCCCTCTCATCCGCCCCTGGGCCGGAGTGCCCGATGCTCTGATTTCCGTGATGTATTGTGGATTTAAATTATCCAAAGGTAAAGCAAACATGTTACAAAGGCCTGCGTCTGCTGCAATGACGCATCTCCATAAAATGAGATTAATTCTGACACCGTATGGAACCAGTCTTTCTCTTCGAATTTCCATTGAATCTCGATCAGAGAGCAAAACAGCCTGATTCGCTATGCTAATGAAAAAGTCAAGGCAACCTTGAACTTATTGTGGCGAATACTATATGAAAATTGAATGACCGTTAAACAGAAGTTTAGATAGATGCCAGACACTTGTTCATTGTAGTCTCACCATCGAGGGATGCTGAGGGCCTCAGTTGTTCATTTACTTAAGAATACGCTTTAAGGTGGGGTTTATTTGACGGAATACAAGGTGGAAAGGTTATTATAAAATAAAAGGAAGAAAAACCAGTGAGAAGAAGCGATACAGCAGGAAAGGGCAGTCATCTTTTAATCTCTTCAAACCAGAAGTTGCGATTTGTGCCTTTCACTATTTCTGCTATGTAAATTTGGGCATGGGCATTTTTCAGAAAGTCTGATATTTGCCAGATGCTCAACGTTCCTTTAGAGAAGGCAATTTACGTATCAATGGGAGACCAATAATAAAATGAATAAATACGTGCGTGTTTTTTTTATCTCGGATCGATCGGTTGTCTGAAAAAAGAAGACTGTATCCAGTCCATAGTCTGATCGATTAATTTTCGTCTACCGTTCCTGTGGTATTTCTCCCCTTGATCAATGACGAGACATTCAGGTCAACATGCTCTACCGTTCCTGTGGTATTTCTCCCCTTGATCAATGACGAGACATTCAGGTCAACATGCTCTACCGTTCCTGTGGTATTTCTCCCCTTGATCAATGACGAGACATTCAGGTCAACATGCTCTACCGTTCCTGTGGTATTTCTCCCCTTGATCAATGACGAGACATTCAGGTCAACATGCTCTACCGTTCCTGTGGTATTTCTCCCCTTGATCAATGACGAGACATTCAGGTCAACATGCTCGGTCTCTATATGTCAATGACGCTACAAATTCCATGGGGAAAAGCGCATCGAGAGTTTTTTGGCCGCTGCTTGAGCGACGATCTTAAGACGAAGCCCTGCAAGGCAACTGAAGTATTGTCGCCCAGTCTCTGCCTCAGGCAACCCTTGCAGACTCGCTTTGCCAACGACTGGTCTTTCCCCGCTCGCAACGTACTGAAGCAAGGACGCAGATAGCCGAGAGGAAAAACTTGCGACGACGTGGAATGGGATGCAAACACATCTGATTTGTTGGAGATTGAGGGCTCGAAGAGAGTGATATATGCAAATTACATTTTTCGAATTTGTATTTGTGTCAGCGACGAAATACTTACACTAAAAGAATAAGCACATATAGAAAACCATGTACAGATCGTGCATATAGTTTGTGCTCTAAATAATCAGCTTGCAGTTGAGAAAGGAATTAAAGTGCAAATATTGGCATGCTAAGACGACTCCAATCCTACCAAGATTTAGTTTTTAAAGTACCAAAAAGAAGACTGCAAGGTATGCCTGCATTCGAAAAGATGATGGCGACCTTTTCCTTCACCATAGCTTTCGTATTTATTTCCCGTGAGTACAGATTCCGACGACTAGTGCGTCACAATACAGTCAACACACAACAAACGTTGACCTAAAACTCACAAAATCCTTCTTGCAAATCTGCCCTGCTCCACGTCCATTACTCTTCCTCATCTGGCTCGGAACGAAAGAACACGATTAGTCATGATGGTATTTGGCACTTTTAGTTGGAGCTCAGTCAACTACGGACTACTTTAACTCGGTAATGGAGGGTAAGAAAACATGTCGACCCGAATCAATATTCGTAGTAACCACATTAAACAAGTTTCCAGGGAGTCGCGTCCTTGACTGGTTGTCCAGTTCCCATAGAGTTTGCACATCTCTCGCTGGAGAAGACATAATCACATTGACCGTAAACCTCTCTTAAGAAGCGTGGACGCTCTTTAAAGTTCCCTTGCCTCGAGGGTCTGAGTTCACACTGGGACACACGGCGACGGTGTACAGAAATGGACGGGGCTCTGGTGACCACGGAGACTCACAAATGCCACATTTACAGAGATGGAAACTTGTTAACTCATAAGTTCCCATGTGAAACGTTGTTATCCAGCAATTATCCACACCATTTACGAAGAATCACGCAGAAAAATGCGAAGTGTTTCTTCGGTAGTCCATGTAGGCTGGGAATATCATCTCAGAGCACAGGTGAGACGGTACAAATGTTTTTCATAGTTTTAACAAATCACGTCATTAGGGTTTCTCGCTTCTGGATCTCGACAAAAAGTTCAAAGGACACAATAACATGTATTTACTTGTCATACCTTCCATTGTCTTCATTGTTCCACATTCAACGCCAGGGCTGCGTTGTATTGATACAGCATTACGTCTAATGACATGAATATTTTTTCAACAGTTCTCTGTCTTTAATCTGCTTTAGGAGTATTATCACGTAATTCTTTTGATGCAACACAGGAAACTTTCACCATGTAAACATGTCACAAGGCATGTAGACTGTGAGGTGTGTTCAAAACATGATGCATAATTTATCATACGCTATGTGCATCCAGCCCTATTGCTGGGAATTCTGGCTTACCTGAACTCGTTATATATTTCTATATCTTTTGCATCCTCGACTGAAAAAGAACAAGATGCAAATGTGTAGTTTATATAAAAGGACATAACATCTTTAATACGTACATTTTTACCTGCTTAGAATATCAATCTGTGATTTTTTTCAGATAAAACCTCACTCCATTTAATCTTGTGCTTACATTCCCTAATTGCACGCATCTTAGCAACTTACTCCAACATGTCAAAATTGATTATAAAAAGACCAACATTTCAAGCGGCATTAAAGCATCAAACCCGCACCGCAATCTGCGATGGAATTTTCTATAATAATAAAGAAAAGGAAGCAGTCTCAAAACGTCGCTCCCTGTGCCTCAAGAGAGGACTTCGTGTCTGTTTCTCTGCCGCAGACTCTGTCCTCCTCTTGACATGGCAATCCTTTGATTTCGATAAAAGGTCCCTGGCACTAAAGATGAGACCGTAGCCCAAACTCAGACAGAGTCTGTGGCAACGAGGGCAGACTACGACTGCGTTCAAATCAATGGGCACTGTACTACGCGCGGAGCTCCACCATGAGCAAGGTTTTGACTCCAGGGACCTCAGATGCTCAGCAACGTGCCATATCTCACCTGCAAGCCTCTACCCAACTCTTGACTATGTGACGGCGACACGACAAAGGCATAATTTATTATATAGATGACTATATCCATATCTAATTTTTTTCATTGCATCGTCTACGTGGCGTTTATGGCAGACTCTGAAGAGGTAAGGATGTTGAGATGATGTGCGAGTGATGATAAAAGTAGACTGATGATCAGGAGGTAAATGTATGCGGTTTGAGCATTTATAAATGGATGAAAAGTTACAACATAAAAAGTGCCCCCTTTTTATTAGAAGCAGTCGGAACTATCGGTAATAATATGAGGCAGAAGTAAATAGAGACGTGTGTCGAAGTCAAGCTCGTCGCTCATGCAATGATTTATTTCTCAGAGATGGCATTTCGTTCAGTTTTACGACAGTCATTTAACATTCCATTCATAAATCCTTGTGTTACTGATTACACTACATGAGTAAATCATGGAAACTAGGTCTTTTTACGGTGAATTTCATGATTTAAAGTTGCACTGATGTATATTCAGTATAGAGGTCAAAATGATGGTAATTTCTTAATGGATGCAACAAAGACATGCCGGAAGCAGGCAAAACAGAACTGACAGTGGATTCAACAAAATGACCATAACTATGTTCTCTCTCTCTCTATCTCTCTCTCTCTCTCTCTCTCTCTCTCTCTCTCTCTCTCACACACACACACACACACAGACACACACACACACACACACACACACACACACACACACACACACAAACACACACAAACACACACAAACACACACACACACACACACACACACACACACACACACACACACACACACACACACACACACATACACAAACCCTGATGAATTTGTTAAAATTGTGTCTTTGTTACTGAGCGTTATTCTTCTTTTTTTTTAACCTTCACATTGTTTACGACATACACTAGTATAGCACCTTAGTAGAGTAAAACAAACGACCGGAGACCATGAATGTCTCCCTCATCGGCTGGAACCCCTGGCTTCTGGCTTTTCGCGGCACCTTCAGTAACTCAGCAGGGATGGCCCGAGGCAACGGAAGAGGCTGTAGGGTGTTTGTGGGGAGACAGAATCGGAATAGGATCTGATTGCTACGTTCTGAAAGCGCGACCAAACCGCTTCAGAAGATCTAGAACTTCAACAGGTACAACAATACGATGGTTGCCAAAACCCCCGTATCCGTCCCCCACCAAACAAATCGACGCCTGTGTACCAATCAAACCGTTCTCTACTGATTCTTTGATGATTTAAAAAATTCAAAGTGAGCCTAGTATTAAGGATTTAAACTATTAATGAAACACAGTAGAAGTGCAAACCTGACGCTGAAAGTTATAAATATTCATAGGTATTCCATCTATCTTAATTGCCATGGCCAAAAGTGAGATATTGCCATGACTGACCATTTATCCAACTCTGTCTTAACCCAGAACCCCCAAACCTTCTTTTGTCCGCCACTGCTATTGCAGCCCGGCGGCACTTCATTGAGACACCAGAGCCCTTTACATCATCTCGGTAGGCCCCCGCATGGGCGATCAGTCTCTATGAATACCGAGTTCTTTTCGATTGACAAGGTAACCGTGATGACTGTAATTGGTTTTACACAAACTCCTCTCTCGTCCCTTCTCCTCGCTGGGCTCTCAGGCCGATCCCGCTGGTCGATGCATGTAATCCATTCTCTTAAAGTATTCATAGAATGATTGGGGCTCATCCGGGATGCATATTTGATTTGAAGCGTTCGGAGCAGACGACGACGGGAGCGAGGGATCAAGAGGAGAATTGGAACTGGACCAGACTCGATCGAGCTCAATGGGTGTCTGACGTAGGTTCATTGATGAAGCGGGGAATGCTTGCATTCTGCGTCTTTAAAAGCCTCCTGCGTCCTTGGGTTCTTATCTGGGGCCACTGTGAAGATGTGGAACGAAAGGGGTCTGGCGCCACAAATAGCCTCTG
This sequence comes from Theodoxus fluviatilis, assembly GCA_034096865.1. NCBI lineage: Eukaryota > Metazoa > Mollusca > Gastropoda > Cycloneritida > Neritidae > Theodoxus > Theodoxus fluviatilis. The sequence continues at coordinate 84,468 of JAWQFJ010033787.1, forward strand.
ATCTCTTTTACTTCGAAGGTTGTGATCATTTTGGTGTTCGGGTTCGTGTGAATGTGCGGTTTTTATCCCACGCGGTGCTTAAAGAGATCAGGACTGGTTACTTCCTCCGACTACAGTTCCCGGAACACACACAATTTTTCCCGCCTGCCACTTCCTCTTTCCTGAAAAGGTTTCCTACCCTCCACCCTGTTGCCATCGCAAGGTTACAGCACAGCACTGGAGCACGTGAAGCTGAAAGACAGCTGATGGAGAAGTACATGTGGTCACCCCTAATTCGCCAGTTCAGTCTCATTCTGTTGAGATTTCCCCGTGTCAGCCATTTGAATATGCTCATGCAAATATATTCATGTGCTTTTTCAAGAGTGCACACCGTTGGGGCTTGATCCAAATGGACTCGTTTTTTTCTTCAAAGATTACTTTGAAGAATATCTCTGCGTGTATACGACTACTGAAATAGATTGAGCTCATTTGACCACTCATCACATCACATCGCATCGCATCGCATCGCATCCCTTCATTTCACTTCACTTCACGTTCCATCCCATTCGATTCTATGACGTGACATGATATTGCAGGTATATTATATTACAACACACAATTACACAATAGGTCTATGTGCCAGCATTGACTCCTCTCATTCTCCGTTTTTGTCTCTATCTATCTATCTATCTATCTATCTATCTATCTATCTATCTATCTATCTATCTATCTATCTATCTATCTATCTATCTATCTATCTATCTATCTATCTATCTATCTATCTATCTATCTATCTATCTATCTATCTATCTATCTATCTATCTATCTATCTATCTATCTTTCTATCTATCTATCTATCTATCTATCTATCTATCTATCTATCTATCTATCTATCTATCTATCTATCTATCTATCTATCTATCTATCTATCTATCTATCTATCTAGCTAGCTAGCTAGCTATCTACCTACCTACCTACCTACCTACCTGTCTGTCTGCCTGTCTGTCTGTCTATCTGTCTTTCTGTCTATCTGTCTATCTGCCTATATGTCTGTCTGTCTGTCTGTCTACCTGTGTCTTTGTCTGTCTGTCTGTCTGTCTGTCTGTCTGTCTGTGTGTGTGTGTGTGTCTGTCTGTCTGTCTGTCTGTCTGTGTGTCTCTCTGTCAGTCTATCTGTCTGTCTATATGTCTTTCTCTCTGTCTGTTTGTATGTCTATCTATCTATCTATCTATCTATCTTCATTTCTTTCTTTCTCTTTCTCACTCTTTCGCTCTCTTTCCCTTTCTCTGTCTCTCCATGTCTGTATCGTTCTCTCGGTGTCTCTGTTTTCTGTTTCTGTCTCTCCCTCTCTGCATCTCTCTGCATATTTTTCTCTTACCTTCTCTGTCTCTGTCTCTTTATCTCTGTTTCTCTCTTTCTATATCTCTCTTTCTCTCTCTTATTCTCTCTGTCTCTCCACGTCTATCTCTATATATCTATGTCTTTGCCTCTGTTTATCTTTCCCTATATGCACCTCTCTCTGCAAAATTCTCCCTATCTCTCTCCGCCATCTTTATTTCTCTTTCGCTTTCCTCCCCCCCCCCCCCCTGTGTGTGTGTGTGTGTGTGTGTGTGTGTGTGTGAGCGTGTGTGTGCGTGTGTGTGTGGTTGTGGTGTGTGTGTGTGTGTGTGTGTGTGTGTGTGTGTGTGTGTGTGTGTGTGTGTGTGTGTGGTTGTGGTTGTAGTTGTGTGTGTGTGTGGTTGTGTTTTTTTTTACAAGTTTGGGGGATGAAAACAACAAATGCTGACGAGGTAAGAGCAGATGACTGACGTCAAGACTCCGACCAAGCACAAAGAGCTGGAGCTAAAGGAACGTTGGCAAGCACAAGGCCCAAGGAGACCGCCACACAGCTTCAGAATGAGACCTGACGTATCCAGTGGAACGGCCATGCAGAAACCGTGCTCATGAGAAGCACTTCAACATCATAACCTGATGTCCTGAACGAGTCCAGCGCCTGCCAGCGGGAGTCGGGATAACGTCTGGCCGCGGTTCGATGGACAAAGCAAGCGGACTAATTGCAACCTAGGCCTCCCCAGGGCGTCCCAGGTTCTCCGCAGGAATGCCAGAAAGCAGCAAACGGGTCGAAGTGGCGGGCTCTTCCTTATGGATGCTAAGTCCAGTGTGTGGAGGCACTCTTTCGGAATACGCTAGTGCTATCCCTTGGCGATCAACGCATACTTGTCCGTTGTCTACGTTGTCTACGGTCTGTGAGAACGGTTTCAAAAGGAGAGCTCCGACCCCAGTGCGGTCAATGTTCTGAAAAGAATGTGATCGAGTTTTATGAATTGCTTGATGAGGGCTGGTTCTGTTGTATTTCCTAGTCCTAACTGTGTTGGCAATTTCTGCAATTTTCCTCTTGTCTGTTTGTTTATACTGTCTATGCAGTTGAGGGGCCATTTCCTAGCTCGTCAGGTTCAATAAGTGTCGTCCATTCTCTCTCTCTCTCTCTCTCTCTCTCTCTCTCTCTCTCTCTCTCCTTCTGTGTAAGACGCCATAGAAGCAGGCTGTGTGTTTGAGCTCCGTATATATCGCCGTACTACTGGATTCTGACCGTGTACTGAAACACCATGATGGAACAGAGCCTCCCTAAGATTGTGCTACAAGCGGTAAGTGAACTTTCAACAACTCACATTTTAAAATGTTGGAACATTGAAGCAAATTTTGACTGCACTACAATAACGTTGAAATGGGCCAGTCCACTGTCTGTCGAGAGGAGCAGTGTTGGTGGTCGGTTCGTCAACTTCGTCTCCAGGGGCAGAAAATCTCCATCGAAGAGGCAGCATGAACTTCGGAGACGACAACTGTTCCAGACAAGACAACAGGAACATTTCCAGGGGATGGGGGCTGCCGATTTGTCACCTAGTCATTCCTTTGACATGCACGTTTCTCCTCGGCACGTAGAACCCCCTTGTACACCAGGAATGGAACAAGCAAAGGCACAGCATGCAAGTGACTGCATCCCTAGTGCATCCCAAGCAGCTCCTGAAAACCATGCGACACCAGCGTGTGAGAAGACGGCACGTGAGTTCGACGGAGAAAGCGTGCGTTCCGCCGAGAAGACCGCTCGAAATCCGCCCATGGAAATTGCATCGATCTTATCCGAGCATCATGAAAGTGTCTGCCTTGAAGATGATGCATCAGCCGGCGAAAGGAGCCAAGATAAGATCGTGCAGTGTGCATTCGAGGGCGCTATGCACGTTGGATCTATCAACGTCTCAGAGATCTTTCGGCAGCTAGGAAGAGGGGTCACGAAACCAGAGAATGTGCGTGCATGGTGTGATGCATGTGCTGAACACCTCAGTTCGTGGGTGAAGTGCTCTGCATGTGCACATTCAGCCTACTGTTTTGACTGCTTTGCAAGAACTGCTCATCCGAAACACACAGCACCAAGTGTCACGTAGATGTGTAGCTGCTATGCGTTGTCAAACAGTTCGTAACTGGACAGTGCTGATGTGTCGTTTTGCAAAGCCGAACCTTCCTGAATGTATCCATTTGCAAATGTAATTTATACACTCATTTTGTGATCGTTGCATTTTGAATCTTTAAGCGTGATGTGTTTGAGAACATTTGAACGTAATTATCCTTTGACTGGTTCTCTTTTCAAAAGCGTTGTTGTCCGATGATGGCAATGTTGTTGCAGGTTGTGATGACAGAGAGTATTGCTAGTGCTTATTTTTCACAGTTTTTGGTTGTGTTTTTTAAAGCACACATTAAGGACAAAAATCGAAAATCCAACGGATATACAGCATGCTGTAGCTTGTAAGGATAGTCGGCAGTGCCGACGCCATGTTGTGTTATTTACAAACCGACAGCTACGAGTGCATCCATAACCGTGCGAAGATATGTGGCTACGTTCCCGTCAGAGGATTCGGAGAGACTGAAAGTGGCGGCTCTGGGATAAAGAGAGCATCGGCTGACATTTCTTGCGATATTTTCTTTAATTTCTTGTCCTTTTGTTCTGCATTTCTTGCATTTTGGTCACACAGCTTGCTTGAATCGCTTGTGCTTGTGCTGTCATGACTTTTTAAAAGTCAAGTTTGAGTATTGTAAGTTGATTTTTGCAAACTGTTTTGTCAATGGGCCGTAGGCCTGACAATAAAGTTTCAAAGTCTCAAAGTCTCAAAGTCTCTCTCTCTCTCTCTTTCTCTCTCTCTCTCTCTCTCTCTCTCTCTCTCTCTCTCTCTCTCTCTCTCTCTCTCTCTCAAAACGTTCTCACTGTATGAATACAAAAATGTGGGGGCTTATTTCGTCTAATACTGTGACATACAATACAATTTCAAAACAGCAAGGTGACGTTATTGCATCTATTGTTTCTACGTATTCCTACAAATTTCCCGAAAGAGAAGTAAGACTCTTTTTTCCAGAAGGAAATTTCAATCACCCAAGAAACATAGGCACAATGCAGGGAAGAAGGAAAAATTAGAAAACATTTTTCGGTGATGAAAAGTCAGAAGATAACATTTGGAGAAGTAAGATTCCAGCTACAGGGAAAGATAGTTCTTTCGATTTACTTTTCTGGCACATAAGCAGTTTGCGGTAGCATAGTCGAGCAGATGCACAGTGCTTTTGCCGTCTGGAATTATTGTCTCGTTTCCTGAAAACGCACGCATGCGGGCGCGCGCATGCACACATACACACACACACAAACACACGCACACAGCACACACAAATACACTCAGTCACACACACACACACACGCACACACACACACACACACACACACACACACACACACACACACACACACACACACACATTTTCTGACGTACTTTGAAAGAGAACTTGGTCAATAAGGAATGTCGTGTTTTCAAGCCGAATTCAAAATAAGCGCGTTGTCTACGCGTGCGACCTGGATCTTGAGGGATCATCCCACCTTAATGCTTAGGTAATGGGACGGACTTATCCCATTACGTGCCTTAACGCTGTTACGGCGGGTCATCTCAACTCCACTTGTGAGGCTATGGATGATGTTGTCCTGGTTCCAAAATTCAGTGCACTCTCGGTCCTCTTCCATGGTCGGACTCGACCTGACAATGGTGAAATCCATCGAAACAAAGTGGGGTAAAGCTTTCCCGTCCTGCTCAAGCTTGCCTTTCAGAGTGCAACTACGTATGCATAGTTTTCACAGGAATCCAAATTTGACTGAGCGCTGGTTGTGGAACGGAGCAGCTTCCGGTCACCTTACCTGGCCCCGGTGGTTACGGAGGTGTGAGGCTCGAAATTGAAATGAAAATGAAATAAACACTCGGGCAACAACTGCAAAACATGCCATTGCAAAGCGTTGCACGCGTGCCACCTATTTTCCAGCTTGTAAAATGGGTCAGACCGGCACAAAACCAGTTCTAACTCGAACAAGGTGATTCGTCACTAATCGCCGATATACGATCTGGGGTTCAGTCTAAGTCAATGATTAGTTTTTGCACAAATGCAGGCCAGGGATATCAAATATCCATATCCTAGAATGATGTGCAATTAAAATATGTTTATATGCGTGATAAACATCCTTACTTTCGTTACGTGATCATTGCGTAGGAAAACCTCAGAGGCCATTCGCTAAATATTGCCTCTGGCAGGACTCCTATCCTCAAATGGACATAACTTCTAAAATTTGAAATCTACTTTGTTCATGTTTATAGCAAATTAATCAGAAAGGCTGCTGACTTAAAAACAAACATCTCCAAAACAGAAAACTCGAGTTGGGAATTATTCTTATTGTGGCCAGTCTCAAATGCACTTTAATTAATCTCAAAGCAATGCTGCCAGAACGACAGTCTGCACTCAAATACAATGTAGTTGCGATGTGTCTTTTGTTGTGTCTCAGTTCGGCAATGCAAGGGGAGAGCGTGGTAAGCTTTCAATCAACGGAAGGTGCGTCAGACCAGAAAGTACAGGCACAGTCCACTCTCTGTTACAATCGCCTATTTTATATGTCCAAGGTGATTGCGAATTAAAAAGCAACCGACTATTCTGGATAGTATAGCAATCAAAACAAGGCAACCTTCTCTATTCTAGCCTGGATAATGGTGTAATGCGTAAGCACTAAGTATTAGATCTTGAAAACAATATCGGTGACGACCTTTGTACCAAGAATTGATCAAGTGGAAGGCATGCTGGTTTACAGGTCTCTCCGATTTTTGGGAGTGGTTACCCATGCTATGGCTTTGAATTCATATTAGCAATGAAAGACGTTATGAATATTTCACACCTCCTATGCTGGAGTCAGATGGAATAGCAACACAATGTTCAGTTTTCAATAACATTAGTTCTGTTAAATTTTGCTTGCACATTTACACCTTTTGCGATTTGTGTCAACATTCCAAGTCCTCGTTCTCTGCATGATAAGATAATATGCATGTCAAAATGGATCATAGACAGTTCATGTTCAACCCAGCAAAGAAAAAACCATATGAAGCAATACATCATATTCATCTCTTTAATCGACAATAGTTAATTCCAAATAACATGACAGACTTCGTTATGTAAAGAACTTGCATCGACACATGTGAATATGCAGGCGCTTATCTCAAGCTACACGCAAAACAAGATGTAACTGTTCCTCCAAAAATAAGATTCCCGGATGCCTTTGATGATTTTTATGTTTGTGTCGCAGGAAAGTGCATCAAATGTCCCTCAAAATGATATCTAAATCATTATCGCATGCACGGGGGTTGTTGAGTTATGACACGTTGAATACGTATGTACCAAAAGAGAAGTTATCAAGAAAACTGCTTTTATAGTTTGAACTACATTTTGCATAGTAACCCCTTACTTGTAATCAAGCTACATCGATAAAATTTGGCCCAGAGCTAAGCGGCCAATGAACATGATCTATGCGTTCAGATGAAAGCCCACGGCGAGTAAACATACCAAACACTTGACCGATCTGTTCGCGAATGCGACAGAAGCAATACGATGATGATGTGAGGTATTACGCAATCAGATGAATTTTTCCCACACTAAAATTGCAGTGCCTATCCCAACACGTAAAAATAATCATTTAGAAGTATATTTGAAATATGAAACTCCCAGGAAATGCGTAGAAATTATTAAGCTTTATGAATGGAGTTAAATATTGAAATCGCTAGAGAGTCCCACATCCAACACCCCATCTCCGCCTTGAGTATCCAAGGCACTCGGAGAACAGGTCACACGTATCGTATCTAATGTCTGGATAATGTGAATGAGCGACTTTTTTTGGAAATTATCTCCCTTGCCGCCGCTTGGCGGCGCGTCGGCTCCAAGGGGCTTGGTTGGTACACAGTGACAAGTTCTTTCGCTTAGATTAGACCTGAGTGTTCGAGTTTTTTTTAATTGTTTTCTTGCTGTCGCTTTCAAATCTGTTCACAGTACTAGGCCGGCTGGTTTACTTACATGTGATTTTTTTTAATGCGTGCTAGCTGATATTAGGTTTAGAGCTTGAATTTTCGATATTACACAAGTTCTTTTTCGCTTACAACTCCAGTGTTCGAACCAATGAAAACCACGGAAAGAGATGGCCGTTTCGTTCCTTGCATCTCATTGGCCAGCTTGTCATGAGGTCAGCCCGTGATCACCCGCTGACCTCATGACAGTTGTAAGCGAAAAAGCGAGTTGTAAGCGTAGATGTGATTTTTTTTAATGCGTGCTAACTGATATTAGATTTAGAGCTTGAATTTTCAATGATATTACGCTTACAACTCGCTTTTTCGCTTACAACTGTCATGAGGTCAGCGCGTGATCACGGGCTGACCTCATGACAAGCTGGCCAATGAGATGCAAGGAACGAAACGGCCATCTCTTTCCGTGGTTTTCATTGGTTCGAACACTGGAGTTGTAAGCGAAAAAGAACTTGTGTGATATCGAAAATTCAAGCACTAAACCTAATATCAGCTAGCACGCATTAAAAAAATCACATCTAAGTAAACCATCCAGCCTAGTACTGTGAACAGATTTGAAAGCGACAGCAAGAAAACAATTAAAAAAAACCTCGAACACTCAGGTCTAATCTAAGCGAAAGAACTTGTCACTGTGTACCAACCAAGCCCATTGGAGCCGACGCGCCGCCAAGCGGCGGCAAGGGAGATAATTTCCAAAAAAGTCGCTCATTGTTGTCCGAGTTTTATCCTTCCCACTGCCTCCACATTCCCTCGACTCATCTACATTTTTATCTCACATGAATCCATGTCTCTGTTGGATGCTTTTGAGTTTAAATCTGAAAACATCAGTATCTAAAGCATTACTCCGGGTGTGGTGGACACGGCTCAGGCCGTCTGTGCTTTCAAGGGGGAGGAGAACCAATGACTACAAGATGGCGGCGGTTTGCACACCATGCTGTATGGGGCCCCTGGTGGGCCTAGGCCCTGCAAGCTCCGTATCCACGAACTCCAAATGATGAGGGAGGCATTTAACGACGGTCACCGTTTGCGAATCTTTGGTAGTCATATCGAGTCAGCAGGAGTAAGTTGATCACACACACACACACACACACACACACACACACACACACACACACACACATTCACACACATTCACACACACACGCGCACACACAAACACACACACGCACACACACACACGCACACACACACACACACACACACACACACACACACACACACACACACGCGCGCGCGCGCACACACCACAATACATCAAATCTTTCTTATTCGATTTCGTAGGAGGATGAATTTCGTACCAAAAAATCCCCCAGAACATCGACACCACCACCACCACCACCATCACCACCACCACCACCACAACCACCACCACAACCACCACCACCACCACCACCACAACCACCACCACAACCACCACCACCACCACCACCACCACAACCACCACCACCACCAACAACAACAGTTATATCCAGTCCGACCCACTGTCTGTATTCACTCACTCCTCTCCCCCCCCCCCCCCCCCGCCGACAACCCCCCCCCCCCCCGCTTCTTCTCTATCCCTCTCGAAACTAGTATATGGAGATGCTGAGAAGTAGAACGATGTTGATGATGATGATGATGACCATGATGGAGATGGTGGTGGTGATGAAGATGATGTGGATTATGATGACAATGAGGAGGATGAGGATGTAAATAATCAACATAGTTTTCTGTCCCTTGTTTTCTATGCTTTGTCTTTTCCTGAATAAAAGCATTTTTATATAAGTAAACTGATGGTAATCTTTGACATTCATGTGATTGTTTCCTGTTTGTTTCAGGGAGCAGCTCCCCCTATTTCTCCATATTTTTTCGTCATGTTTTATTTTTCCTGCTCTCTGGGTCTTTATTTTGTCCATTTATTTTTTGAGGCCTGCTGCTAAACCGTTTTCATCTGGTCTTCTTTGGAACATGTTAGTGAGAGGGATAACTGTTTCTTTTTCCAAGTAAATGCGTTACGAATTTTTGTATGGCAACGCAGATGTGCAATTTGTCCAATTTCATTATCTCTTACAAGCTTCGGGATTGTTTCTGTCCTAGCTTGCCTGAGAGACCGTTGCATATGTTGTATTTTCTGTGTCTTCCTTTGGTGCATTTTAGATGTTCTTTACATCGACAAGGGTTTTCTTATATACAGTTTTGTGCCCTCAAAGAAACGTTATCAATGAATGATGTGAGGGCAAAACAACTTAACAAAACATGTAACCTTGCGAAAATAATTTTGGAAGCTGCCTTGATCGAATAATTCAAAGCTTTCTTTCATAGAATTATCTTAGCTACCGAGAGACTGTAGTGGGAGCACAACGATTTCAATAGATATAAAAAGACTGCAAAGGAAAACTGTTCACAGATCGATGATGGGATTAGTATTGAAGCATCTACTGAAACGCGATGAAACGAAAGAATGAGGAGCAAGCGAGCAAGCGAGCAAGCGAGCAAGCGAGCAAGCGAGCAAGCGAGAGAGAGAGAGAGAGAGAGAGAGAGAGAGAGAGAGAGAGAGAGAGAGAGAGAGAGAGAATTTTCAGTCGATTTAATTTGTCACAATGATTTTATGTTGAGGGCCACTGGAAGATGGACATTAATTGTACAAGTGTATACCGTAATGAGATAAAGTAACTGAATTGAACTGAATTGAAATCTACATTGTAACCCCTTGCGCTTTCGGCACAGAATGTCGAAATGCCCCCTAGAAGCCTTTTTGGCTACTTGGGGTCACCCCACCCCCACCTCCCACCCCCCACCCCCCACCCCCACACCCAGGCTGAGCGATTGGAGCAAGCCCTGAAACATTCTGAACACAGACATCTCGGCCGCGCTGAAAGGCCTTGAAAGCCCAGCAGCCAGAGATTCCAGCTGAGGAGGGTCATCAAGCTGCCATGGTCGTATTCTTCTCCACAAGCATACCGAACCAAACAGCCTGGACTCTTGCAGGCACAATCACTTTGCCCACAAGTACGCTGCGATGCTTTTTTAATGAGAATTTATCATCCGTCCCATTTGTGGTTGTCAATAAGATTATCTAAATAAAAATCTGTATCATCCTTTTGTTCTGAAGTATTTTCGTCACTGAAAGAACTATTTCGATCGATCTCGGCTGTCACAGAGGATAAACTCTCTCGAGTTCATTCCGAGGCGAGTTGAACATTTCTCAGAAGTTTGTTTTCATTACTTTGGGATAAGCGTCTTAGGAAAGATGGATTTTGAACAGATTTACTCTAAAAAAGTTAGAATTACTCAATGTTTACGATGGGACTATGTGCTTTACTGCAACGAATGTAATCCTGACGGAAGAGAATGTAACGGGGAAATACAGCCGGTGTGATGAGGGCATCCAGCGTTTTCTACACTTTTCTCTTGAAGTGGAATTAAAGCTACGCTGCAAGACCATTGGATGGTCCTTAACACCAGATCACCTCACCATTCCAAACATGTCATTTACGCCATGTGTTATATAATCTCATGTATGATATACGTTTTCAAGAGGGTTTTTTTCTCCAACACTTTCAACGAATTTCAGCAAACGGGATGATTGTAATACGCACATACATTCGAATGCATCAGACATTACCAACACCATCATAATTTGAACAAACAAACAGAGAGAGATCACACAAAGGTCTTAATTCAATCCTTGATACACACGTCAGATATGGCTCCTTCGATACATTCTTATAAATATATGTACATGTATATACCACTCTAATCTCATCGTAGTTTTCACAACCACCCCGCCTCCTGCTCGAAGATGGCTTGATAATGTCAGTCATTAAAGCCTTTCTTTTGAAACTATGGACCCTGAATCTAAAGTGAAAATGTCGATCAATTTTTCACATCATTGATTTTTGTAGAACGCAAGGTCATTTCTATTGACTCGCACTTCATCTTTCAGCTACTCTTACTTGCCCTGCATTGTACCTTTTCTAATGTTTCTGATTGAACTATTTAATTTTGCAAAGGTGCGTTTGGCTGTTGCAGTTAGATTGGCCCTCAGCGACAACCATGCAGGGTTTAGATTATATGACAGATGATGTCACTTCCGGCTAGTCACGTCTGTCCACATGTCTTACACAAGGGCGAACAACCTTGAACAACAGTTTGTTGTCGCACATATTCATTTTGGCTATGTTCTCCCAAGCACAGATATGAGAAAAAGGGAACTTCGTCAGTTGATGTTTTTCGAAAAGCAAGCTTACACTCGTAGAATTTGTGGTTTTATATACTAACCAAACACACATTCTAATGCTTTGGACGAAAAACAGTTCTGTGTATAACTGTGATTCAATGCGTGCTCTTATTTCCCCGCTGACTGTTGACGGTCAATCAAGCCCGAAACAAAACGTTGACAATTCATGGTTATGTAACATGATGGAGTGTATGGAAAACATTGTTTGTCTGTCTGTCAACTTGTCTGCCTGCCGGCCGGCCGGCTTACATTAACTTTCTGTTTATCTGTTTGCCCGCCGGTAGGCTTGTCTGTGCGCCCGTCTGGCTTCGGGGCTGTTTTCTTGCTTGTGACTGTCTTTGTATGTCATTGCTACTGCGCTTATATCATTTGTACGTGTGTTTCTGTATCTGTCTGCGTTTGAGCATGGCTGCGCTCGCGCGCGCGCGTGTGTGTGTGTGTGTGTGTGTGTGTGCGCGCGCGCGTGCGAGCATGCGAGCGTGTGTGTGTGTGTGTGTACCCACCTCTTTATATGCCCCTGTTTGTGTATCTGTGAATGTGTGTGTGAGTGCGAGCGCGTGTGTAAGTGTATATGTGCGCACGTGTTTGTGTGCGTTTTGTGGCGTGTGCTTTCATCAGTCAGTTGTAGTTCTTTTAGAGTGTTGGTATATGTCTGTGAATTAATCGGTCTGTTGTTGGCCAGGGATGTGTGTGCGTGCATATGTGTTTATTTGTTTGTTTATTCAAGTGTTTGTTGGCGCATGTGAGCAATTGCACAAGTGTGTATGTGTTTATATTCAACTCTCTCTCTCTCTCTCTCTCTCTCTCTCTCTCTCTCTCGCTCTCTCCCTCTCTCTCACTGTCTCTGTCTCTCTCTCTCTCTCTTCTCTCTCTCTCTCCCTCTCTCTCTCTGTCTTTTTCTGTCTCTGTTTCTCTGTCTCTCTCTTGTCTCCATCTCTCTGTCTCTCTCTCTCTGTCTCTCTCTGTCTCTCTCTCTCTCTCTATATATATATATATATATGTCTCTCTCTCTCTCTCTCTCTCTCTCTCTCTCTCTCTCTCCGTCCCTTCCTCCATTTCTCCCTCCGTTTTCTTTTCATTATTATGATCTCGATGGGTTAAGGGTAAAAAATATAAACTCTTCATTCCGCTACGCAAGGATTCTTTGCGATCCATTGAACATAATCAAGGGCATTATCCTTTTGGTGAAAATGTTTACTATTCTCTTGATTTCGCAGATATTTCTCTCTTAACTGTTTAATGGTTGCTCGACGGACCCATAGAACATGCTGTTCCTGGGGGGATCTAAGCACATTCTAAAATAAATGTGACAAAAATCTTGTGGTCTGGCGTGTTGATACCTGCAAGGTTTCATGCATCTTCTCAGTGAAAACATACTTAGCCTATTTTTCCCCCAGTAATCTGGTACAATGATTGTTTACTTCTCTCTGGAAATATATGTGGTAGAGTGTATTTTCGGCTAAACGTGACGTCCTGTTTGTTTGATGTTTACAGCACAACAGGGACTCCACATGCAAATCCTCTCTCTGACAAAGGTCGTTCTTTGCTTCTGCGACAACCACGAGGAATTGGTAGAGTATTCATTTTCTTTATCTCCTTTTGTTTGATCACGCAATTGGTCGCTTTTTCGTTGTTTTTTTTAAACATTCCTTTTATATTTGGATGGAATTTGTTTTCAATATCATGTATCATTTAGATGTATGGTTTTTTTTTCATCCAGACTCCCTTCGAATTAAGGCATACTCTCTTCCGAGAGATCTTTCCAAGACACCTTTGTTCATCACTGAAAATTGTACAGAGCTTGATTCATTTCTACGTAAATATATTACTTCAGTTTGGCTTTTACGCATTCATTTGATAATACTTACCGTTACTTTTTCAATGTGAAAGAAATACTGGCTTTCTAATGCTTCCTGTTTGCTTGCAGTTCGTCGAAACCGTTCGAGAAGGCCCATTGGAATCATAGGTACTCTAGTATGTACGCTTGCGAGTTAAGAAATGTACAGTTTAAGTTCAGTCGATTAGTATTTCTCACATGCGTATGTTTCTTTTATCCACAAATGTATTGATTAATATGAAAACAAAAGGAAGAATATAATCCCAAAATGTTGGGGTTGCGACCGCTTGAACTTGAGTGTTCTTGGAGTGGAGTAACTATTTTGCTTTCGATTGCTATGCATTTTTCTAAGCAACTGCATCTCAGGAAAATCCAGGTTTCTAAATGTTACCCGTGGCACTTAAGTAATTAATTAATGCAATAACATTTCTGAGAGTGTGGTTGTCCCAAGTTTTTAAAAGGTCACTTTTTACACGATACGCAACGTGTTGTGTATGGCTAAGCTCTGTGAAAATTGATATGTTCTTGCTACTTTATTGCAAAAGGTTAAATCTGAACAGAATTAGGATTTTATTTTCATTTCCTCTATTTGAAGAGAATACACGTAAACTTTTCACCTGCAACATTAATTTTTGAAAATATTTAAAGGGTCCCGAACCAATTTCCATACTCGATTTCTTCCTGAAGCCTTTGTAGCGAATCACGACTGAGTCTGTAACAGAGAGTCAAGTGGAGCGTTAATGTATATTGTCCCTGTTAGTGAATAGTGTCGCTGTTAGTGAATAGTGTCGCTGTTAGTGAATATTGTCGCTGTTAGTGAATATTGTCGCTGTTAGTGAATATTGTAGCTGTTAGTGAATATTGTAGCTGTTAGTGAATATTGTCGCTGTTAGTGAATAATGTCGCTGTTAGTGAATAATGTCGCTGTTAGTGAATATTGTTGCTGTTAGTGAATATTGTTGCTGTTAGTGAATATTGTCGCTGTTAGTGAATATTGTAGCTGTTGGTGTATAATGTTGCTGTTAGTGTATATTTTTGCTGTTGGTGTATATTGTTGCTATTAGTGTATGTTGTCGCTGTCAGTGTTTATTGTCGCTGTAAGTGTATATTGTCGCTGTTCATGTACATTGTCGGTGTTAGTGTATATTGTTGCTGGTAGTGTATATTGTCGCTATTAGTGTATATTGTGCAGTCATGAAACTACAAGAATTGGCCTGATCTAGATGTCCCACAAAAACGCCTCATACGCATCTGCTACAAGTCTACCATAAATGTACAACTAGTGGGCAATGTCAAATTTATCCCAGAAGAACAGTAAGAGGTAAGTCGATATCAGCAGACTACAACACTTTTTCCGCTTCTGTAAAAATACTCAATTTGTAGATACACGGTTACCATCGGACAGCGATAATTTGGGAAGACAGTGGCGTGGAGTCGCCTGCGACTGGTAGCTGCAGTGTTCAGACCTGCCTAGAGCCTACATTTGCATCCTTGGGCGACGTGCTTGGCTCTTATTGCCTAGCCCCACTCAAAAGCACAACCACGTACGTGTGAGGAGAGTGGAGGCATCATAAAAACCTATGACCTTCATGCACACCTGAGCCAGAATCGAGTTGGAATAATTCGCGGTAAATGGATATAGCGTCTATGTGTGCCGTATGTGCGTGTGTCAGTGCATGTTGTCATGTGCCAGTGCGGAAATGATCCAGTGGATCAGCAGTCACGAGGGCTCAGTGCAAAGTAGGTTATAACCAAGGAGTACTATATCAGAAGGAGATGCACCACAGATTTCCAGCCTGTACTAGCAAAGGCCATCATACTGATAACAGTATACTATCATGGTTAACATAAACAAGCAGTTTTCTGATTTTGTACTTATAGGGGGATATTTTGCTAATAAAGAAAGTCATTTTGGTGCTTTTTTCCCTCTCATTAGAAAAATAAATTGCCGGATGTGCATTAAAACCTCTATTAACACTTGACTGAAGTGAATGATCACTTTCTTGCATGTTTATCAGTTAAAAGGACTGCATGACCAACATACATTCAACAAAATACTATTCTCATTAGCATAAATCAGATTAAATGAGTAAAAAGGATCTAAAACTAACATTTTAAGTTTGTTTTTTAAAGTTCAAATTTAAAATTAGATTTTCAGTGCCACACCTGCAGCACTGTCAAACGGAGACGCCCAGTAATAACATGGAAAGCAGTCAAACATGGCCTAGAAATCTAGTTGTGATTCTGTTTACCCAACAATTCCTAACAAAAATGCCGCACCGAGCAAATTGCATTGCATTAAATTTTTTAAATATTTTTTTAAACAACAACAGAGAGAGGGAATGAGAGAGCGAGAGAGGACAAGAGACTGAAGAGTGAGAGTCGAACACACAGCCAGCCAGACAGAAAGAGGGAGAGAGAAAGTGTGTATACTATGTGTGTATCTGTGAGAGAGAGAATGTGTGTGACTGTGAGATAGTGTGTGTGAGAGGGGGCAGTAGACACAAATGCAGTACACAAACAAGGAGAGAGACAGAAGAAAGTCTCTAGTCATTCACAACTTAAATAGCAGTTGTTAGTAGGGGTGGGGGGTTGTGGGAGGATCAAGGAAGGTCTACCTTAAAGTGATCATAAAATTAACAAGCACTTTTACATCCAACTACGAAAATCACAATCACACTGAAAAACACACTAACACACATGTTGTGGACCTTTCCGCAATGACACACACACATTCATGTAAACACACACACATGCGCGTGTGTGCGCACATAAAATCATTCAGTGATTAACCCATATGAAATGACACACTCAAACGGCACATACATTGTCAAAACACACACACTCTGATTGAACCATACACAGTAGCACACATGTATGTATACTCACACGTACCATCAGACACACACACACATTTATTACCTGGTAGGAATTGAACCCATTGTTAGGATGGAGAAAATTTCCAAGAGGCACTCTGATTCCGTTTTTGAACGCTTTGAGAGTTACAGGGCAAGTCAGAGTCTGTCTGTTTTCAACAATAACAGAAATATTTGCTTCACTAAAATCCTCTTTCATGAAGTCACACACAAAATGTGTTTCGGATCTTGTAATGATCACGTCTTTGTATGTTTTTCTCAGAGTTTTCTCAGGATTAAAACTTGCGAAGGTTTCAATTCCATCCACTTTCCTCAAATGTTCCAGTTGCCTTGCTTGAATGTTTGTAACATCCGTGGATCTTGGTTGAGCTTTCGGCGTTGGCATGCACGATTTTGGGATTTGAGGGAAGACACTCGGCGGATGCTTAGGTCGTGTGCGACCTCCAGGAAACGTATGAACTTCGTAGCCTTCGCTCCAGTGCCTCTCACAAATGAAGAACTTGTCAGGGTCGATCACAAAATATTTACGTGGAGGCAGTACATTAATCCAAGTCTGTCTATCTGCATCAGTTGGAAGTTTGAACACAAGGCACGTGTTGTTCTTGTTGTAGTTCTCGTTACACTCTACTATACCACACTTATTCACCATTTTCTATCCATACAACATACATAAGATCTGTAGCAAACATCCCAGAATCAAAACATAAAAAAACACCGTTTAAGTATCCATAAATCCACAGAAAGCAATATCTAAACAATTCAATTCAAAACTGCAGCCATCAACAATAATGCTTACTTCCGGTTCCTGATACATGCGCTTCATAACAGAGTGCGCGTTTTAAACGAACAAAATCATCAAATCAACAAAATAGGTGACAAATGATAATAAAACGTGTTTCAAAATCATGTTTTAATGGTCTTTAAACTTCATATCAATATCGAAAATACTGATTTCAACTAAGCGAACATTCATCCGCAGGTCAGTCGGCGCGAGACAAGTAGTACCAGCGATAAGACTGGCCTTTGCTAGCACAGGCTGGAAATCTGTGGTGCATCTCCTATGATAGAGTACTCCTTGGTTATAACGCAAAATTATGTATAAGGGGACCAAAGGCGACCACTGACAACGAAGACAACGCAGAGGTAATCAAGGGCGGTTCCATTGCGGCACACACATTATGCACATTCTTGACAACATTCGAATAGTTGAATTTCGTTCGTTCGTTCAGCCGTTCACTTCTGCGTTCACTCTGTTTGTTTTATTCTGTGCCTGAAGTAGTCTAAGTAGAAACTTGGCGATCTGTGTGTTCAGTAATCAAGTCACTCTACTCCCCGCTTAGCTCTTTTGGTTTACGAGTTGAGCCGCTATGTAAGACAACTACCTTCATATGTCATATTCGCAAATATCAGTAAAGAGGAAGTACCGAGTCAGGTTATATTCCCAAGTACATTTTATCGACCGCCGGTTCATGAAGAAAAGTAAACAGGAACCCATCCATTTACTTCCGTAAAAATGTACAAGCACACAGTATATTTCTCACCTAAAAGAAGGCCCACATTATTCTGATATAAAGGAGAGGATTGCAGTGAAAACGTTCCATTGCCCCGCAAAAAAACCTCTCTCTTTGTTGATGCAGGCGCCAAATCCCTCCGACGAGATCAGTCCCTACGAAGAAAGATTGCTTCATCTAAGAGACTCCGGCGGATTCCCGCTGCTTTAATTACATTATCCACGTGGCGAAAAGAAATTCGGCAACGGAATTAAGGAAAAAGTTTCGAGCCAACATCGATCTCATCAGAAGAGAAGTTCTTCGGCCACAAAAGCAGCCAGAATCGAACTCGGTGTATCCAGGAAGCAGGCCCCACAGCAGCTATTTTGCATCGAGGGAACAGAAGCGGGAACATTCAATGCCGGTGTTTAACGCCTTCGTTTGAAACGTGGTGGCCACCTCTTTTACCTGTTTGTCGGAAAGAACGTGTTTTATCGGCCGTGCCCGACAGAGGCATTTCAATCGAAAATGTGAACACTTATTAAAAAATTGTTACTGTTGTCACTGCTCTCGGTTTTACCTGTCTTCTTAAGAAGCGATGCAATATCCAGTCTTGAGGTCGCATGTTTCAATGCGTCAGTCACACACCGACTGCACGCACAAAACGGGTTCCGGAAAAGGTCGCTTGGCAACAAAAACCGAGATAGAACAATAACGAAATATTTCAAATAGTTTTCATTTTTTCCCCACCGCCCTCAGCCGTTATGCCTGTAGTTCTTCATGGGTGGTGACATTGAGGATCATGCAGGAAACTTTATTATCAAGTCGAACTTTTATCAAGCGCCACTAGATCAGCTTTGTCTTCGAAGTGTTCGTGCGTGCCGTGTGCGTGAAGGACGTAACAGATGAAGGCTAAATCAAATTGTACAAATTCCAACAATGAACAGGAATCCATACATGTGAACTCCGAGAACTGTGCATAGATATACTTGTCTCGTTGACATTTTCTGAGTCAGCGTGTCAGACAGTGGAACAGTTACAATCTCAAATAGATACCTTTTCCCGGAAAGTTTCGTCCAGGCCTCTCACGAATATCGATTTTCATCGAGCCTTCCCTTTACGTGACACATTTAAGCAGGATTATGCCTTTTTCTGCACACTACTGCAGTCCATCCTGGTTGGCTTTGCATGTGATGCATCTTTGTTTCGTGAAACCAAGCTTGGCTTTGAAGAAAGTTTATAACTCTGCGTGGGTTAAAAATGAAACTCTCATAATTGGAAAAGGATTTTTAAGGTATGAAATTCAAACAAGAGTTCAAATGAGATTACAGAAAGGGAAATGGGGAGGGCGGAAGGGGGTAGATTAATTACATCAGTATAGAAACAGACATTACAATGTAGACAGGGGGTAATATATCTATATATGATCAAAGATGGATAAGGACTGTCTTTCTCAGTTTGATTTTCAAAATGCCTCCCGGTGGCACATGCACGTAAGTGCGGCGTGGAGAGTGCCGTGCGAGTGCTACTAGAGTGCTCCGACAGCACAAATTCCATGTCATTCCTGCTGATATATGGGAGAGTACTTTTCAGGATGAGGAACTGAGTTTTACGGACGATCAGCCATTGTAAGGCATGTAAGGTCATTGAACATAAAAACCATTAGAGCTGGCTAGAGTAAAAGCGAGTCACCACGAGTTCCCTCCTTATTCGCCTCTCACGAACCGCTTACTCCCTACCAACATGTGGTAGAAATGGTAAAGGCAAATAATGTTTCACTTTTTTGACCTTGGGTTTGGTTCCTCCATCGAACGTAGACCTAGAATGGATCGAGTTTTAGCTGAAAGTGCCCAACCTATTGTAAAGCTCCTCTGCCCATCTAAAGACCCATGGCTGCCGCTGTCTGTGTTTTTAACATTCTAACATCTCTCTGACGTAGTTCTTGTTATTTCAGAGACAGATCGAGTGTGCGGTTCTTTTTCTGTTTGATTACTACGTTTACGTTTCCACTCGACGTCCAAAGTGAGTCGTAACTGTCCGTTTTAGGAGGCTGGGCGACCTGATTTGTCTCCTTAGCTACGGTTTGAAAGCTACGATCGCGGACGACACCACTTGAATCAAATGCCGTGCATCTGACGTCAGAGGCAAAATAAGCACGAATTCGAATGAGATGTCGAGCGCTTTTCAAATATACTAATCAATACAATGAAATGGTGACGGATTTTATTTCTCTTCTTGCGTGGCAACTTCTGCTGTATCCATACTAGAGATGATGAAATCCTCGAAAAACGATTTGTTCAAAGCTGAGGTTATTCTGCTCTCCCAACTGATACACGGCCAAAGAAGAAGGCAGAGATGCATGTGAAGGGGCATAGAAAATAAACATGTTATAATTTGATAGTGTAGGAAGACTTGTCTCATTTTTTGTGTTGTTCAAGAGAGTATTCAATAAGGTAGCATTAATCAAGTACAAGGAATGCCTTGAGATTGACAAGTTGCCAGAAACAGGAGTCCTCGAGTAATTAGACCACTCGCTAACCGCACAGGGAGCGCCACTGCTGGACAACAGAATTTCAAGTGTTATGGAGCTGTGTCATGCGGAGGTGATTCTGAATGCAAAATGATCTCTCCACTTAAACTACGGGTTTTAAAACTTTGATCTCCTCATACATATGATGACTATGCATCTTCTTCATCTACCGAAACTGATACGCGACCGAAACAGACGTTTCAAAGCATCAGACCTTAGGCTATGCAAGGCGCAGTTGATGACGGTATCATATGTGCGTCCCGATAAAAGCAACATGAATAACTGGTTAAAAGTGGTCATGTTATGTTTATGACTCATCTAATCGTGTTTGATAAGAAAGGAGACGTGTAAAGTGACATGCGGGTGCTATTTGAGACATCAGAAGGCTTGGTAGAAGTGTGCAATTTTTCTGTGGCAGATTAAATACATTATTTTTTCAAAAGAGCAAAAGGAAGGGAAAGTAGTTTCCGAGACAATTATAAGCGAAGAAAGTGAAGGAGCTAGGGATTTGAGGAGCAATAATAGGATTAGGAAATAGAGCCATCATGGCATTGATAGCTAATCCTGATTTTCTTGTTCTCACTTTAAACAAACATTGTATGTCCAAAAAGACCCATAACAAAATTAACTAATCTTATTTTGGTAGAGCCAGGTCTTAAAGACCAAAGCATCATAGCTTGCGCCAAGTTCGGGTAGAATTATTTGTAAGTACATGTATTACAAGATGTCGTGATCACATTATAATACTTTGCTGTTTATTCATCTTACAAATCTCAACGAATCGATTGATGAATGTACTCATCAAACGCACGGCACCCACATTCTAAAGTTTAACCATATCATTTCCTCGGATTGGAGCCTTTCTTTTCACGCTCAAGGTGACACAGCACTCTGCCAAGAAGTTGCCGGAGACTCAACGAAGACGGGGCGAGGGCTGAGAGAAGCATGTACCAGGCCATCCCTTTGTGAGGTAGAACTTCCCTCGACGGCATCGCATTGGGCGGAGACGTAGCACTGTGCCAGGTATCTCAACTTTCAAAGTACTCAAGCGCGCAAGTGCTGCTCGGGGCCGTGCACGGCGGTTCTGTTGTACAGCCCCGAAAGCTCCATGATCGCGGTGTTTTTCTGAAGAGAGGGAATCCTGCTACAGCCGCCGTGAGCGATGCACCGTCCACATTATAAATCGAGATGCTCGTCCTTCATGTACAGAACATGAGGAGGATCAAGTTAATTTTCTACTGCAATGCCCTGTCAAATAAAGAAAGTCATCTAAAATGCTCGCCAGTAATGAACTTGAGTCGAAATCAAGACGCATAGATTAAATTGTTGACGAGCACAGAAGAACTAATCATTTGGTCTGCATGTTTGTACTTGGTTTATGAATTAAAGCGTTTAAGCGCTGCTCTGTTGGATACCTAATATTGAAGATGTTTCCTATATTTTCAAATGGGCCTAAGGCATAACCAATAAAACGTTTGGCTTGGCTTGGCTTGGCTTGGCTTGGCTTGGCTTGGCTTGGCTTGGCTTGGCTTGGCTTGGCTTGGCTTGGCTTGGCTTGGCTTGGCTTGGCTTGACTTGGCTTGACTTGGCTTGGCTTGGCTTGGCTTCGCTTTGCTTTTGGTTTGGTTTGGTTTGGTTTGGTTTGGTTTGGTTTGTTGTCGATAAAACTCGATGATAGTTATAAAGGTGAATGTTTGGTGGCAGACGGCTTTAGAAGTCTACACTAGCAATCGTCTGGAATGTTACGCATGGTTTGAAGTCGTAACATCTTTGTCTGAGCCTACTGAGGTACTCTTCGTCCCTGGCTGTCTCATGTGTGAGGCGACCGACCTATTCTTGGGAGAAACGTTGTTTACCTTAGACATGCTACTTCATACAATGTTCTACCATTGACGAATGCCGGAATGATATATTTGTCTGAAGATATACGACAGAATAATGTCTTATAAAACCAATCATTCCAATTGTAATTCAAATTTCTCACTTAGAATTCAAGCCTTACTTGCTTCAGATAGAGGTTTTCTTGTGTCGTCTCGCGAGATTTATGCAAGGCAACTTCCATCGTAGAAGAATTAATTACAAGTGTAAAACTATACGGAAAAGGTCGGCTTCCCTTATTCGTATGTTGCATGCTTCTGCAGGAAATCGCACGATCTGCGGAGTAAACAAGAACCTGACACTAATGTGTTATCTGGTGTGTTTTCCCACACACTTATGGCGAATACGAATCTCTTAAATTGTTCGCTATCGCGTTTACATGTTCGAGTGAAAACATTTTATAAATCTCCTGTGAACAAATGTACTTAAAGTGATTTGTTTTACATGTTGGAAAAGCTTCCATAAACGGGCCATGCTAGTGGTTTCGTCCGAGAAGAGGGGTGTGGAAAGACGGACAAGCTGGTGGTCAATACAAGCTAGCAAGCAACAGCGTCTGACTGGTAAGCGATATTGATTGGTTAATTCTCGGTGAATTCGCAGAGATTCATACATAGAATGACAAAATAATTTTACAATTCGAAAATAAAAACTCGTACAAACGCAGCCAATTAGATGTCCCCTCAGTTTGTGTTTCACCCCAGCTTTGCTGTCTTTTACCACATCCCTCTCCTCGGACGAGTCCACTAGTGTGACCCGTTTATGGGGCTTTTCCTACATTTCGGTCATTTTCCAGCAAAACAGGAGGGCATTGGCTTAAAATCGGTGTCAGACTTGTTCAAATCGGATGATTCTAAGTGATTTACAGTAGATAGAATTTGGCCTCTAGCCAAAACGCTATTTTGAACAATCACCTGTGGAAGTCGTCACAGGAATTTCATATAGCAAATGTCCGTAGAAACGATGGTCAAGAATTATCCAAAATAAACGAATTATGGCAGACATATTCCTTACAACCTCATGCATAAGATTGTGGTAAATTTATTTGGTAATGGAGAAGATTCTTGGGGTAAATGGAATTGTAAGTCTGAGATGTTCAGGGTGAAATATTCAGTTTGAGTGACTCTGGGCGTACGTTGTACTGAGAGAAAACAGCAACAGCTACAACACAACCTGCAGCATTTGCTCAAGCAGTTGCATTGATTGAGACTGACGACTGAATTGCGGTCTCCCTTGTGCTTTTCCGACCAATGAAATTTGGGATTTCAATCGAGCGTGACATGAGAGCAGAGTCGCTGGATGCCCGTCTCATCAGCTGGGGAAACCCGGCTGTTGGACTTTCGGAGCCTGCTCCAGTAGCCCAGCCTGGCAGATCACTTACGTCTAACTCTTGCGTTCAAACTACCTTGGATGACCTGGTTCAACCCATGCACAGCAACAAACTCGAGGTGCGGTCATTTCCCACTCGCCAGGCACTGCGAAGGCGCAGCATTGTTGATGCACAACTACACTGCGAAGCCTGAACGACGTCGTAGATGAAATGTAGCTCTGCGCAGGCCTTCAAAAATAGACTTGAACGCGCCTCTGGTCGCCAAATTCCGTAGCCGACGCCAAGAAAAAAACACTACATCCTTCTACCAATCAAGCATAATAATCAACACCTAACCCGCACTCATCAATTCTTCTGACAAGATGCTATGAAACGTAAAATCTAAAGTAGTTGAGTTGTTAAAAACACGGTTTTCTTCGCGACAATTGATAAGCTGCAATCATTTAGTTATCAACAAAGTTTAAACGAGCTTCATGAGGCAGTTTTGTGTGGCTGAGGAAGCTAAGAATGGACAGTCTAAAATAACAAACGCCTGAAGTTGTCAAAACAAAAACAACAACAAGTAAATATAAAGGTTTCGGTGCCTTAACGATGGCAACAGTATATGTAAAAAGGTAGAACATTCTAGGCTTGCTTAGGAGGCGCAGCGCTGCGAAGCGCTGCACGTGTTTCATTCCTGAACAGCAATTTTGGGGCGTGATTCACTCAGCGCTGCGAAGCGCTGCACGTGTTTCACTCCTGAACAGCAATTTTGGGGGCGTGATTCACTCAGCGCTGTGCAGCGCTGTGCATCACAGATCCGAGGTGATTCACACGATTTTCAAAATGGCGTCTTCGATCACGCAATGGCCGTCAATGCGTAAAATAACCATCGGAAACATCATTTTGGGACTGGAACGGGCTTTATTTGCCCCAAGCGCTCTGTATGCGCGAGTAATGGCAAGTAAAGATGACACAGTAGTGGACTTTATTCATGCAGAATACATTTAAACGTGCATAAACGATGTATGTGGCAAAGAAAGCACTTTCTTAGCGTCTAGCAACATAACATGAGGCGCAGAAGATTTACCTCCCTTTTAACAAGTGCAGTCCTGCACTAAATCTGTAGGTGTTCACGAGAGGCAAAGAGCGCTCAATTGCCAACATGAAGCGCTCAAGGAGCGCTTTGTACTCCTGAACAAGCCTAGAATGTTTGTCGCATCGGCGTAACAGTTGGCAACTTCCACAAAACACGCGACTAAATCACGTTTGGCAGAATTAAGCCTACTTCCTCCCTTCGATGACAGACAATATGTCCTACAAGATGACTTTGATGGGATCTCAAACCTGACGTAATTTAGGTCAACAACCTCAACTGCGTTACCTGGCGTTTCCTGAAAACAACTCTGCAGCTAGCTTTCATCATACCAGGTTCTTCGGGTGGACGTCGATTCAGAAACGATTGCAAATGATCTTCCTATTCTCAGTGTGTCTCAAGGACACTTTGACCATAAGGGACCGGGTGCTCTGCTTCATGTCACCTAGACGAAGACCTATAATTAGCCAGTGCGTTTGGGACAGAGGGTCGACTGATGACGATCTGAGCAGAGCGAAAGTAGACGAAGAGCTTGGAGCATGTATGTATTACTGCGGTGACGTTGTGTTGACGCACATTTATCTCATGTGGATCTGCAAGCTGCTGAAGTGTTTGGATCTACATGTACACTGGCGGCACGTGGAAAGGAGAATTCACTGCAAAATATGCCCCTCATGAACAAACGTTTGAGACAAAGGGTTCAAATACCAGGCTAACTCTGTGACCCTTTTGAAAAACCAGTATCCTGACTGATGGGGTTCTGGTTGGTTTTCTTCCATAGGTCTGTGTTGGAGATCTTCTCAGGCCACCTGATGTTGAGGATGCTGCGCAAGCACTTGTTGACAAAAGTCTGTACCTTGTTGGTGATGGTGTTTTTAAGGAGACTTCTGAAATTGGAAGTAAACATTCATCTAGACACAAGTACATACATACATACATAGACCTACAGACAGTTCTTTACCATGTCCATCCCTCCAAGTGCAGAATGGCACGGCCGTGACTGCAGGGACGAATTTTTGCCTGACGCCAAGTCTGAACTCTGCCACACTGGCATCTCCACTCCGCATCAACATTGCCTCACTCGTCAGACTTTTAAAGTAGAAGTACACAGTTTAATAAATCATTTTTGTGATAAATGGCTGAAAATATGTATTTCATAGCACTATGTAGTAAATACAATGTAAAATATGAATGTACATGTTATGTAAGCTTTTGTATTCTTGAATACACAATATGAACTTTAAAAAGACAATTTTTTGCAACGCAACAAAAAATACTTTACAATGACTGTATGTTTTGTTTCCGGGAGAAATATGTATTTTATGGTAAACAAACTGGGAGGAAGACAGCAACTGTCAGCTGTCATCAGGGAGAACGAGAACTTCAAATCAGTTTCCAGGTTTTCACCGATATGTGTTAGATTTCATACAACATATCTCTGTGCTCTGAAGTTTGACTTCCTTGGAACTTAGCTTATGTTGTTCGTATAGCATGCTTCATGGGATGACCCATTACCAAAACTGTACTTTCCTGTATGTCAAAGTTGCAGGATCTTGTGTATGTAATTAACGACCCACAATGTAACTTCAGCTGTGAAATTGTGTTAAACTGAAATGCTCGAAGTGGTTGTCTTTCTTTTGGATCAAGACCTGCTACCCTATGTACTGTACATCTGTGCAAAATTACAAACTTCTGTTATTGGCTCCTTTTCTGGTGTTATGTTTCAAAAACTGGCAGAAATGTGTTGTATTGGCAGCCATATTGGAAAACTAATTAGTGTAATTCATGCAACAACATATCACAGGTAGACAACACTTTACAAGTTCTATGTGTTGAGTGGAAAAATTGGATCTCTAAAATTCAAATGACAAAAAGGATGGTTACTGGGTGCTATACCTTAAGCAAATGCCAGCTGGGACTACACCCAGAAGTGCACACGTGCAAATGTCATTGATTGATAATACTACTATTTGCAGCGCATCACGCACGCCCAATCGACTTGAGTATTAATTAACATAGAGGTAAATTTGGTGAAACGCTTTTACCTTAGAGCCAGCCTGAAATGGACATGCGAACCAAAGATACGAAATCTTACTCATGTTCATCTAATCTACGTACTGGCTGCAGTTAATGAAATCCGAAGGCTATATGGACAACGTGATTGCTGTTGGCTGGGCAATGACGAAATGTTGCTTCATTTGAGTGGGAGATTCAGGCCCGACAAGATTTTGTTATGCATTATTGACGCCGAAGGCAGGAAAGCAATGACCGCGGGTACATGAGACGAAAGCAAAACACCTTTGACAAGGTCAATGAGATAAGTCTTCCCAGTTATGTACATCTGCAACTTTTTGAATCATATATCTCTCCCTTTTCCTCCTCAACTCCGGTGTTGTGGTGGATAAGGGAGAGATATAGATTCAAAAAAAAGTTGCAGACGTACAGTACTGCGGAAGACTTATCTCATTGACCTTGTCAAAGGTGTTTTGCTTTCGTCTCATGTACCCGCGGTCATTGCTTTCCTGCCTTCGGCGTCAATAATGCATAACAAAATCTTGTCGGGCCTGAATCTCCCACTCAAATGAAGCAACATTTCGTCATTGCCCAGCCAACAGCAATCACGTTGTCCATATAGCCTTCGGATTTCATTAACTGCAGCCAGTACGTAGATTAGATGAACATGAGTAAGATTTCGTATCTTTGGTTCGCATGTCCATTTCAGGCTGGCTCTAAGGTAAAAGCGTTTCACCAAATTTACCTCTATGTTAATTAATACTCAAGTCGATTGGGCGTGCGTGATGCGCTGCAAATAGTAGTATTATCAATCAATGACATTTGCACGTGTGCACTTCTGGGTGTAGTCCCAGCTGGCATTTGCTTAAGGTATAGCACCCAGTAACCATCCTTTTTGTCATTTGAATTTTAGAGATCCAATTTTTCCACTCAACACATAGAACTTGTAAAGTGTTGTCTACCTGTGATATGTTGTTGCATGAATTACACTAATTAGTTTTCCAATATGGCTGCCAATACAACACATTTCTGCC
This sequence comes from Theodoxus fluviatilis, assembly GCA_034096865.1. NCBI lineage: Eukaryota > Metazoa > Mollusca > Gastropoda > Cycloneritida > Neritidae > Theodoxus > Theodoxus fluviatilis. The sequence goes on from JAWQFJ010033787.1 coordinate 112,141, forward strand.
AGTTTTTGAAACATAACACCAGAAAAGGAGCCAATAACAGAAGTTTGTAATTTTGCACAGATGTACAGTACATAGGGTAGCAGGTCTTGATCCAAAAGAAAGACAACCACTTCGAGCATTTCAGTTTAACACAATTTCACAGCTGAAGTTACATTGTGGGTCGTTAATTACATACACAAGATCCTGCAACTTTGACATACAGGAAAGTACAGTTTTGGTAATGGGTCATCCCATGAAGCATGCTATACGAACAACATAAGCTAAGTTCCAAGGAAGTCAAACTTCAGAGCACAGAGATATGTTGTATGAAATCTAACACATATCGGTGAAAACCTGGAAACTGATTTGAAGTTCTCGTTCTCCCTGATGACAGCTGACAGTTGCTGTCTTCCTCCCAGTTTGTTTACCATAAAATACATATTTCTCCCGGAAACAAAACATACAGTCATTGTAAAGTATTTTTTGTTGCGTTGCAAAAAATTGTCTTTTTAAAGTTCATATTGTGTATTCAAGAATACAAAAGCTTACATAACATGTACATTCATATTTTACATTGTATTTACTACATAGTGCTATGAAATACATATTTTCAGCCATTTATCACAAAAATGATTTATTAAACTGTGTACTTCTACTTTAAAAGTCTGACGAGTGAGGCAATGTTGATGCGGAGTGGAGATGCCAGTGTGGCAGAGTTCAGACTTGGCGTCAGGCAAAAATTCGTCCCTGCAGTCACGGCCGTGCCATTCTGCACTTGGAGGGATGGACATGGTAAAGAACTGTCTGTAGGTCTATGTATGTATGTATGTACTTGTGTCTAGATGAATGTTTACTTCCAATTTCAGAAGTCTCCTTAAAAACACCATCACCAACAAGGTACAGACTTTTGTCAACAAGTGCTTGCGCAGCATCCTCAACATCAGGTGGCCTGAGAAGATCTCCAACACAGACCTATGGAAGAAAACCAACCAGAACCCCATCAGTCAGGATACTGGTTTTTCAAAAGGGTCACAGAGTTAGCCTGGTATTTGAACCCTTTGTCTCAAACGTTTGTTCATGAGGGGCATATTTTGCAGTGAATTCTCCTTTCCACGTGCCGCCAGTGTACATGTAGATCCAAACACTTCAGCAGCTTGCAGATCCACATGAGATAAATGTGCGTCAACACAACGTCACCGCAGTAATACATACATGCTCCAAGCTCTTCGTCTACTTTCGCTCTGCTCAGATCGTCATCAGTCGACCCTCTGTCCCAAACGCACTGGCTAATTATAGGTCTTCGTCTAGGTGACATGAAGCAGAGCACCCGGTCCCTTATGGTCAAAGTGTCCTTGAGACACACTGAGAATAGGAAGATCATTTGCAATCGTTTCTGAATCGACGTCCACCCGAAGAACCTGGTATGATGAAAGCTAGCTGCAGAGTTGTTTTCAGGAAACGCCAGGTAACGCAGTTGAGGTTGTTGACCTAAATTACGTCAGGTTTGAGATCCCATCAAAGTCATCTTGTAGGACATATTGTCTGTCATCGAAGGGAGGAAGTAGGCTTAATTCTGCCAAACGTGATTTAGTCGCGTGTTTTGTGGAAGTTGCCAACTGTTACGCCGATGCGACAAACATTCTAGGCTTGTTCAGGAGTACAAAGCGCTCCTTGAGCGCTTCATGTTGGCAATTGAGCGCTCTTTGCCTCTCGTGAACACCTACAGATTTAGTGCAGGACTGCACTTGTTAAAAGGGAGGTAAATCTTCTGCGCCTCATGTTATGTTGCTAGACGCTAAGAAAGTGCTTTCTTTGCCACATACATCGTTTATGCACGTTTAAATGTATTCTGCATGAATAAAGTCCACTACTGTGTCATCTTTACTTGCCATTACTCGCGCATACAGAGCGCTTGGGGCAAATAAAGCCCGTTCCAGTCCCAAAATGATGTTTCCGATGGTTATTTTACGCATTGACGGCCATTGCGTGATCGAAGACGCCATTTTGAAAATCGTGTGAATCACCTCGGATCTGTGATGCACAGCGCTGCACAGCGCTGAGTGAATCACGCCCCCAAAATTGCTGTTCAGGAGTGAAACACGTGCAGCGCTTCGCAGCGCTGAGTGAATCACGCCCCAAAATTGCTGTTCAGGAATGAAACACGTGCAGCGCTTCGCAGCGCTGCGCCTCCTAAGCAAGCCTAGAATGTTCTACCTTTTTACATATACTGTTGCCATCGTTAAGGCACCGAAACCTTTATATTTACTTGTTGTTGTTTTTGTTTTGACAACTTCAGGCGTTTGTTATTTTAGACTGTCCATTCTTAGCTTCCTCAGCCACACAAAACTGCCTCATGAAGCTCGTTTAAACTTTGTTGATAACTAAATGATTGCAGCTTATCAATTGTCGCGAAGAAAACCGTGTTTTTAACAACTCAACTACTTTAGATTTTACGTTTCATAGCATCTTGTCAGAAGAATTGATGAGTGCGGGTTAGGTGTTGATTATTATGCTTGATTGGTAGAAGGATGTAGTGTTTTTTTCTTGGCGTCGGCTACGGAATTTGGCGACCAGAGGCGCGTTCAAGTCTATTTTTGAAGGCCTGCGCAGAGCTACATTTCATCTACGACGTCGTTCAGGCTTCGCAGTGTAGTTGTGCATCAACAATGCTGCGCCTTCGCAGTGCCTGGCGAGTGGGAAATGACCGCACCTCGAGTTTGTTGCTGTGCATGGGTTGAACCAGGTCATCCAAGGTAGTTTGAACGCAAGAGTTAGACGTAAGTGATCTGCCAGGCTGGGCTACTGGAGCAGGCTCCGAAAGTCCAACAGCCGGGTTTCCCCAGCTGATGAGACGGGCATCCAGCGACTCTGCTCTCATGTCACGCTCGATTGAAATCCCAAATTTCATTGGTCGGAAAAGCACAAGGGAGACCGCAATTCAGTCGTCAGTCTCAATCAATGCAACTGCTTGAGCAAATGCTGCAGGTTGTGTTGTAGCTGTTGCTGTTTTCTCTCAGTACAACGTACGCCCAGAGTCACTCAAACTGAATATTTCACCCTGAACATCTCAGACTTACAATTCCATTTACCCCAAGAATCTTCTCCATTACCAAATAAATTTACCACAATCTTATGCATGAGGTTGTAAGGAATATGTCTGCCATAATTCGTTTATTTTGGATAATTCTTGACCATCGTTTCTACGGACATTTGCTATATGAAATTCCTGTGACGACTTCCACAGGTGATTGTTCAAAATAGCGTTTTGGCTAGAGGCCAAATTCTATCTACTGTAAATCACTTAGAATCATCCGATTTGAACAAGTCTGACACCGATTTTAAGCCAATGCCCTCCTGTTTTGCTGGAAAATGACCGAAATGTAGGAAAAGCCCCATAAACGGGTCACACTAGTGGACTCGTCCGAGGAGAGGGATGTGGAAAAGACAGCAAAGCTGGGGTGAAACACAAACTGAGGGGACATCTAATTGGCTGCGTTTGTACGAGTTTTTATTTTCGAATTGTAAAATTATTTTGTCATTCTATGTATGAATCTCTGCGAATTCACCGAGAATTAACCAATCAATATCGCTTACCAGTCAGACGCTGTTGCTTGCTAGCTTGTATTGACCACCAGCTTGTCCGTCTTTCCACACCCCTCTTCTCGGACGAAACCACTAGCATGGCCCGTTTATGGAAGCTTTTCCAACATGTAAAACAAATCACTTTAAGTACATTTGTTCACAGGAGATTTATAAAATGTTTTCACTCGAACATGTAAACGCGATAGCGAACAATTTAAGAGATTCGTATTCGCCATAAGTGTGTGGGAAAACACACCAGATAACACATTAGTGTCAGGTTCTTGTTTACTCCGCAGATCGTGCGATTTCCTGCAGAAGCATGCAACATACGAATAAGGGAAGCCGACCTTTTCCGTATAGTTTTACACTTGTAATTAATTCTTCTACGATGGAAGTTGCCTTGCATAAATCTCGCGAGACGACACAAGAAAACCTCTATCTGAAGCAAGTAAGGCTTGAATTCTAAGTGAGAAATTTGAATTACAATTGGAATGATTGGTTTTATAAGACATTATTCTGTCGTATATCTTCAGACAAATATATCATTCCGGCATTCGTCAATGGTAGAACATTGTATGAAGTAGCATGTCTAAGGTAAACAACGTTTCTCCCAAGAATAGGTCGGTCGCCTCACACATGAGACAGCCAGGGACGAAGAGTACCTCAGTAGGCTCAGACAAAGATGTTACGACTTCAAACCATGCGTAACATTCCAGACGATTGCTAGTGTAGACTTCTAAAGCCGTCTGCCACCAAACATTCACCTTTATAACTATCATCGAGTTTTATCGACAACAAACCAAACCAAACCAAACCAAACCAAACCAAACCAAAAGCAAAGCGAAGCCAAGCCAAGCCAAGCCAAGTCAAGCCAAGTCAAGCCAAGCCAAGCCAAGCCAAGCCAAGCCAAGCCAAGCCAAGCCAAGCCAAGCCAAGCCAAGCCAAGCCAAGCCAAGCCAAGCCAAGCCAAGCCAAACGTTTTATTGGTTATGCCTTAGGCCCATTTGAAAATATAGGAAACATCTTCAATATTAGGTATCCAACAGAGCAGCGCTTAAACGCTTTAATTCATAAACCAAGTACAAACATGCAGACCAAATGATTAGTTCTTCTGTGCTCGTCAACAATTTAATCTATGCGTCTTGATTTCGACTCAAGTTCATTACTGGCGAGCATTTTAGATGACTTTCTTTATTTGACAGGGCATTGCAGTAGAAAATTAACTTGATCCTCCTCATGTTCTGTACATGAAGGACGAGCATCTCGATTTATAATGTGGACGGTGCATCGCTCACGGCGGCTGTAGCAGGATTCCCTCTCTTCAGAAAAACACCGCGATCATGGAGCTTTCGGGGCTGTACAACAGAACCGCCGTGCACGGCCCCGAGCAGCACTTGCGCGCTTGAGTACTTTGAAAGTTGAGATACCTGGCACAGTGCTACGTCTCCGCCCAATGCGATGCCGTCGAGGGAAGTTCTACCTCACAAAGGGATGGCCTGGTACATGCTTCTCTCAGCCCTCGCCCCGTCTTCGTTGAGTCTCCGGCAACTTCTTGGCAGAGTGCTGTGTCACCTTGAGCGTGAAAAGAAAGGCTCCAATCCGAGGAAATGATATGGTTAAACTTTAGAATGTGGGTGCCGTGCGTTTGATGAGTACATTCATCAATCGATTCGTTGAGATTTGTAAGATGAATAAACAGCAAAGTATTATAATGTGATCACGACATCTTGTAATACATGTACTTACAAATAATTCTACCCGAACTTGGCGCAAGCTATGATGCTTTGGTCTTTAAGACCTGGCTCTACCAAAATAAGATTAGTTAATTTTGTTATGGGTCTTTTTGGACATACAATGTTTGTTTAAAGTGAGAACAAGAAAATCAGGATTAGCTATCAATGCCATGATGGCTCTATTTCCTAATCCTATTATTGCTCCTCAAATCCCTAGCTCCTTCACTTTCTTCGCTTATAATTGTCTCGGAAACTACTTTCCCTTCCTTTTGCTCTTTTGAAAAAATAATGTATTTAATCTGCCACAGAAAAATTGCACACTTCTACCAAGCCTTCTGATGTCTCAAATAGCACCCGCATGTCACTTTACACGTCTCCTTTCTTATCAAACACGATTAGATGAGTCATAAACATAACATGACCACTTTTAACCAGTTATTCATGTTGCTTTTATCGGGACGCACATATGATACCGTCATCAACTGCGCCTTGCATAGCCTAAGGTCTGATGCTTTGAAACGTCTGTTTCGGTCGCGTATCAGTTTCGGTAGATGAAGAAGATGCATAGTCATCATATGTATGAGGAGATCAAAGTTTTAAAACCCGTAGTTTAAGTGGAGAGATCATTTTGCATTCAGAATCACCTCCGCATGACACAGCTCCATAACACTTGAAATTCTGTTGTCCAGCAGTGGCGCTCCCTGTGCGGTTAGCGAGTGGTCTAATTACTCGAGGACTCCTGTTTCTGGCAACTTGTCAATCTCAAGGCATTCCTTGTACTTGATTAATGCTACCTTATTGAATACTCTCTTGAACAACACAAAAAATGAGACAAGTCTTCCTACACTATCAAATTATAACATGTTTATTTTCTATGCCCCTTCACATGCATCTCTGCCTTCTTCTTTGGCCGTGTATCAGTTGGGAGAGCAGAATAACCTCAGCTTTGAACAAATCGTTTTTCGAGGATTTCATCATCTCTAGTATGGATACAGCAGAAGTTGCCACGCAAGAAGAGAAATAAAATCCGTCACCATTTCATTGTATTGATTAGTATATTTGAAAAGCGCTCGACATCTCATTCGAATTCGTGCTTATTTTGCCTCTGACGTCAGATGCACGGCATTTGATTCAAGTGGTGTCGTCCGCGATCGTAGCTTTCAAACCGTAGCTAAGGAGACAAATCAGGTCGCCCAGCCTCCTAAAACGGACAGTTACGACTCACTTTGGACGTCGAGTGGAAACGTAAACGTAGTAATCAAACAGAAAAAGAACCGCACACTCGATCTGTCTCTGAAATAACAAGAACTACGTCAGAGAGATGTTAGAATGTTAAAAACACAGACAGCGGCAGCCATGGGTCTTTAGATGGGCAGAGGAGCTTTACAATAGGTTGGGCACTTTCAGCTAAAACTCGATCCATTCTAGGTCTACGTTCGATGGAGGAACCAAACCCAAGGTCAAAAAAGTGAAACATTATTTGCCTTTACCATTTCTACCACATGTTGGTAGGGAGTAAGCGGTTCGTGAGAGGCGAATAAGGAGGGAACTCGTGGTGACTCGCTTTTACTCTAGCCAGCTCTAATGGTTTTTATGTTCAATGACCTTACATGCCTTACAATGGCTGATCGTCCGTAAAACTCAGTTCCTCATCCTGAAAAGTACTCTCCCATATATCAGCAGGAATGACATGGAATTTGTGCTGTCGGAGCACTCTAGTAGCACTCGCACGGCACTCTCCACGCCGCACTTACGTGCATGTGCCACCGGGAGGCATTTTGAAAATCAAACTGAGAAAGACAGTCCTTATCCATCTTTGATCATATATAGATATATTACCCCCTGTCTACATTGTAATGTCTGTTTCTATACTGATGTAATTAATCTACCCCCTTCCGCCCTCCCCATTTCCCTTTCTGTAATCTCATTTGAACTCTTGTTTGAATTTCATACCTTAAAAAATCCTTTTCCAATTATGAGAGTTTCATTTTTAACCCACGCAGAGTTATAAACTTTCTTCAAAGCCAAGCTTGGTTTCACGAAACAAAGATGCATCACATGCAAAGCCAACCAGGATGGACTGCAGTAGTGTGCAGAAAAAGGCATAATCCTGCTTAAATGTGTCACGTAAAGGGAAGGCTCGATGAAAATCGATATTCGTGAGAGGCCTGGACGAAACTTTCCGGGAAAAGGTATCTATTTGAGATTGTAACTGTTCCACTGTCTGACACGCTGACTCAGAAAATGTCAACGAGACAAGTATATCTATGCACAGTTCTCGGAGTTCACATGTATGGATTCCTGTTCATTGTTGGAATTTGTACAATTTGATTTAGCCTTCATCTGTTACGTCCTTCACGCACACGGCACGCACGAACACTTCGAAGACAAAGCTGATCTAGTGGCGCTTGATAAAAGTTCGACTTGATAATAAAGTTTCCTGCATGATCCTCAATGTCACCACCCATGAAGAACTACAGGCATAACGGCTGAGGGCGGTGGGGAAAAAATGAAAACTATTTGAAATATTTCGTTATTGTTCTATCTCGGTTTTTGTTGCCAAGCGACCTTTTCCGGAACCCGTTTTGTGCGTGCAGTCGGTGTGTGACTGACGCATTGAAACATGCGACCTCAAGACTGGATATTGCATCGCTTCTTAAGAAGACAGGTAAAACCGAGAGCAGTGACAACAGTAACAATTTTTTAATAAGTGTTCACATTTTCGATTGAAATGCCTCTGTCGGGCACGGCCGATAAAACACGTTCTTTCCGACAAACAGGTAAAAGAGGTGGCCACCACGTTTCAAACGAAGGCGTTAAACACCGGCATTGAATGTTCCCGCTTCTGTTCCCTCGATGCAAAATAGCTGCTGTGGGGCCTGCTTCCTGGATACACCGAGTTCGATTCTGGCTGCTTTTGTGGCCGAAGAACTTCTCTTCTGATGAGATCGATGTTGGCTCGAAACTTTTTCCTTAATTCCGTTGCCGAATTTCTTTTCGCCACGTGGATAATGTAATTAAAGCAGCGGGAATCCGCCGGAGTCTCTTAGATGAAGCAATCTTTCTTCGTAGGGACTGATCTCGTCGGAGGGATTTGGCGCCTGCATCAACAAAGAGAGAGGTTTTTTTGCGGGGCAATGGAACGTTTTCACTGCAATCCTCTCCTTTATATCAGAATAATGTGGGCCTTCTTTTAGGTGAGAAATATACTGTGTGCTTGTACATTTTTACGGAAGTAAATGGATGGGTTCCTGTTTACTTTTCTTCATGAACCGGCGGTCGATAAAATGTACTTGGGAATATAACCTGACTCGGTACTTCCTCTTTACTGATATTTGCGAATATGACATATGAAGGTAGTTGTCTTACATAGCGGCTCAACTCGTAAACCAAAAGAGCTAAGCGGGGAGTAGAGTGACTTGATTACTGAACACACAGATCGCCAAGTTTCTACTTAGACTACTTCAGGCACAGAATAAAACAAACAGAGTGAACGCAGAAGTGAACGGCTGAACGAACGAACGAAATTCAACTATTCGAATGTTGTCAAGAATGTGCATAATGTGTGTGCCGCAATGGAACCGCCCTTGATTACCTCTGCGTTGTCTTCGTTGTCAGTGGTCGCCTTTGGTCCCCTTATACATAATTTTGCGTTATAACCAAGGAGTACTCTATCATAGGAGATGCACCACAGATTTCCAGCCTGTGCTAGCAAAGGCCAGTCTTATCGCTGGTACTACTTGTCTCGCGCCGACTGACCTGCGGATGAATGTTCGCTTAGTTGAAATCAGTATTTTCGATATTGATATGAAGTTTAAAGACCATTAAAACATGATTTTGAAACACGTTTTATTATCATTTGTCACCTATTTTGTTGATTTGATGATTTTGTTCGTTTAAAACGCGCACTCTGTTATGAAGCGCATGTATCAGGAACCGGAAGTAAGCATTATTGTTGATGGCTGCAGTTTTGAATTGAATTGTTTAGATATTGCTTTCTGTGGATTTATGGATACTTAAACGGTGTTTTTTTATGTTTTGATTCTGGGATGTTTGCTACAGATCTTATGTATGTTGTATGGATAGAAAATGGTGAATAAGTGTGGTATAGTAGAGTGTAACGAGAACTACAACAAGAACAACACGTGCCTTGTGTTCAAACTTCCAACTGATGCAGATAGACAGACTTGGATTAATGTACTGCCTCCACGTAAATATTTTGTGATCGACCCTGACAAGTTCTTCATTTGTGAGAGGCACTGGAGCGAAGGCTACGAAGTTCATACGTTTCCTGGAGGTCGCACACGACCTAAGCATCCGCCGAGTGTCTTCCCTCAAATCCCAAAATCGTGCATGCCAACGCCGAAAGCTCAACCAAGATCCACGGATGTTACAAACATTCAAGCAAGGCAACTGGAACATTTGAGGAAAGTGGATGGAATTGAAACCTTCGCAAGTTTTAATCCTGAGAAAACTCTGAGAAAAACATACAAAGACGTGATCATTACAAGATCCGAAACACATTTTGTGTGTGACTTCATGAAAGAGGATTTTAGTGAAGCAAATATTTCTGTTATTGTTGAAAACAGACAGACTCTGACTTGCCCTGTAA
>JAWQFJ010033788.1:2500-10000 GCA_034096865.1 Theodoxus fluviatilis
GGTTGTTTTTATCCATCCTGAATATCACAGTTGCACGCCATGGTACAGAGATTTTCCACAAAAACACGTGCGATTAGCAGTCTATTATTTTGTCAAATAGCAACAAGGGAGGCAAAATCACTGATGACTTCCGCCGTCTCTTTTGCACGGGCGAATTTTCTGTATGCTACATTATGTGAAGAATGAATACAAACAATCCACCTGCAAAAATAACTCGCACAGCTGCAAATCCGACGCTTGTCGACAGAGATTTCCCGTAAAAACGCGTGCAATAGCGGAGGGGGTTAACCATCTGATGACTTTCAACGACCTTTTAGCACAGTTGCCTTTTTTGCACGCTACGTGCGCTAGTAATGGGCGCCGCTATATTTATACTGTATCGCCATGAAAGTGAACAGACTGTGCAATCAGTTTAAACATTGGCTGCAGTGCTCTTGCACAATGGCTCAGGCATTGGCCTTGCAGGTTTCCAGAGGCATATAGGGTCTTGGAGGCTCGTGGGTGCAGTGTTCAGTTTTGTACAGATCTTGTGGTTGCCACTTCGGACGTGGTTCTCACTCCGCATTACCTCTCCCTAACCAAGTGAAAAACGAAGTAGAGAGCATCGTGTGCAACCCTGCGCCGACTGCTATCAAAGTCTTTAGAATACGTACCCTTCGTTCTGTTGTACTCTGCTTCATATCTGTATTAAAAAATCTGAGCAATAAAAGAAGGTATGAACGTACTCGAGTCACAAAATGTCCATTTTGCGGATAAAAAGAAAATGAGAAACATTTCCTCCTCTGGTGCCCAGCATACCAGCAACTTAGAACAAAATATTTAGAACGTTACTTGAGACGGACACCAAGCACAATTGTTTGCAAAGATCTAATGCAAGTTTCTGCTGTCAGAATGTCTAAAGCAACAGCCATGTACATATTATATGCCTTCAAGATGAGTGAACAAAGAGTGAGAGAATAAGCATATTACCCATCAATTGTATAAAAGGATGTGTAAGTGAATGATTGCAAGGAAACTTTACGCAATAAGCATGTTGATGCAACACATTACCGTGGGCCTAATGTGAAGCTATTGACATGTATTTATTCATTTATCGATCTATTTGTCAATCACATACAAATGCAATGGGCCGATGGCCTCCAGTAAAACCAGTTCCGTTCTCTCTCTTTCTCTCTCTCTTTCTCTTTTCTCTCTTTCTCTCTCTCTCTCTCTCTCTCTCTCTCTCTCTCTCTCTCTCTCTCTCTCTCTCTCTCTCTCTCTCTATCTATCTATCTATCTATCTATCTATCTATCTATCTATCTATCTATCTATCTATCTATCTATCTATCTATCTATCTATCTATCTATCTATCTATCTCTCTGTACCCTCCACCCCAACCCTCCACCCCCATTCTTCTGGTGTGAAGGGCACTGCCGCCGCCGTGTCCAGGTTCCTCTGCACAGCCTCCACAAAATACTCATCAGTGACAGTAGTGAATGGACCTCCACAAAATACTCATCAGTGACAGTAGTGAATGGACCTCCACAAAATACTCATCAGTGACAGTAGTGAATGGACCTCCACAAAATACTCATCAGTGACAGTAGTGAATGGACCTCCACAAAATAATCATCAGTGACAGTAGTGAATGGACCTCTACAAAATACTCATCAGAGTGACAGTAGTTGCATGCGCGTGTGTCAAGATAATCACTCAGTGTGACTTAGTTGAGGGAATGACCGCCACAAAATAATCATCAAGGTGACAGTAGTGAAGGGACCTCCACAAAAATAATCAATTCAGTGACAGTAGTGTAAATCGGACCCCAACACATCATCATCAGTGACAAGTAGTGAATTGGACCTCTACACAAAATCATCATCAGTGACAGTAGTGAAATGGACCTCCCACAAAATAATCCGCAGTGACAGTAGTGAAATGGACCTCTACAAATACTCATCAGTTGTGACAGTCTGTGAAGGACTCCACAAGCTATAATCATCGCACAGTGACAGTGTGAGGACCTACACAAAAAGAATAATCATCAGTGACAGGAGTGATGGGACCTGCTCATGTAAGTTAATCTTCAGTAGACAGTTTATGTGAATGGGGACCTCCACGAAGAGCTCTTTGGTACATGAAGAAGGCAGCTCTTTTTACTTGTTCTATTTCTGTCGTCACACGATAGCCCAACCATTTATCTTTAAGACAACATGCGTTTTGAAGAGAAAACAAAAAGGGTGTGTCTTCTACGGGCTTTGAAAGACAGGAGGCGTTAACACGTTTTGCAGGCAAAAACGCTGGTTTTAAGGCCTTTTTTCTCGGGTGACAGTGCGGTATTGTCCATATCTCAGCGTGTTTACAAGATACAGCAATGAAACTTGGCAGTCATAAAAACAAGTCTTTTGTCTAGACGCTCACCAAACATTATGTCAATACCTTAAAAGTGCAAGTGTCTACAAGCATCTTAAGGCGGTACTTTAAGGTCGGCGCTGAAACAAAAGTTATGAATGGGAAAAAATTGGGCTTCTGCATACACATAAACAACGTTTCAAGATACCTACCTCTTAAATTTTATTAACTTCGAATCACGGGCTGAGCGCATGGATAGAGTTAAACTCAATGTTTACATCTGACAATGTTTAGGGGAAGAGTTGTCTGACTTTAACAAAGCATAAAGAACGAGTCTCTATCATGATGCGAAAAAAACATTATCCCAATCAAACTTGTCCATGCACTCAGCCCGTGGTTCGAAGTTAGTAAAATTTAAGACGTAGGTACCTTGAACACCCTGGGGATGCGGATGTAGAACACTGGGAGCACTTTTCAGGTCGGCAGTGCTGGCTGCTGGTTGTGCTCAAATAGCGCGTTTATGGAGCCAGGGGCGTAAGGCCGCCTTGATCAATAGTACATGTAGCCGCCCCTTGGTCAGTGGGGCCACGGATCTGTGCCCTTTGACCTGTCCAGTCACTCGGTGCAGGCTTGTTGTATCTCCAGTGTTTGGCCGAAGATCCTACTGAGACTCCCTTTGCAGACGAATGGCACACTTTCTAGCAGAGATTGCCAATCAAACATCAAGACATGATCACTGAGCAATGCGCGATTTTGCTGTAGTTACGATATCCACGAGGCAGATCGTCAGGTGATACAGAAGGATTCATTTTATTTCTTGCAGTAGAGTGCTTCTCTTCCTGTAACGCTCACGTTCATGAATCACCGAGTTAGCTGCGGGTGGTCTGCCGTGTCTGTCGATGTCCTGAGCATGATGAATTTCTTAAGAGCGTATCCATATCGTTGAAAACACAAATCCATCCTACCATGATGATGTATGCAGCTTTCTGCATACGGAATGGGGCTAGGAGAGGAAATAAAATAGCAAGAGGACACGAAGAGAAGATAATATGAGTCGGTTGCCTTATACAATGTACAACAGAAAATTCCTGACTACCGATGCAGTGCGCAAATTTCACCGTATCACAAGAATTGAATGGAGAGGTTCTGAGTGATGTCAGTTAGAGAAGACATTCTTTTGACATTATATATTATCTTTGTGGAGGCGGGAGTCAAAAACTACATATGGGTCTCTAGAGTCTGAGGAATGCATTTCTCTATTCCTAAGTCTCCCCTCCCCCCTACGGTGCTGGCGGCACGCGAGGAAAGAAGCATTGGTAGTGTAGTGGGATGGGTATGGGTATATGGAAGGGGGGGGGGGGGGGGGGGAGCTGCATGTGGAGTGCTCTGAAGCTGTCTAAATAGACTTCCCAACCATTACTTGGAATGGCAGCAAGAGTGGGAAGTGAGTTTGCTGACATCTGGGGCTGTGCCTCTCTGTCTACTCTGTAGCCAGCCTCTCTCCCCTCTGTAGCCAGCCTCACTCCCCTCTGTAGCCAGCCTCTCTCCCCTCTGTAGCCAGCCTCTCTCCCCTCTGTAGCCACCCTCTCTCCCCTCTGTAGCCACCCTCTCTCCCCTCTGTAGCCAGCCTCTCTCCCCTCTGTAGCCAGCCTCTCTCCCCTCTGTAGCCAGCCTCTCTCCCCTATGTAGCCAGCCTCTCTCCCCTCTGTAGCCAGCCTCTCTCCCCTCTGTAGCCACCCTCTCTCCCCTCTGTAGCCAGCCTCTCTCCCCTCTATAGCCAGCCTCTCTCCACTCTGTAGCCAGCCTCACTCCCCTCTGTAGCCACCCTCTCTCCCCTATGTAGCCAGCCTCTCTCCACTCTGTAGCCACCCTCTCTCCCCTCTGTAGCCAGCCTCTCTCCCCTCTGTAGCCAGCCTCTCTCCCCTCTGTAGCCAGCCTCTCTCCCCTCTGTAGCCAGCCTCTCTCCCCTCTGTAGCCAGCCTCTCTCCCCTCTGTAGCCAGCCTCTCTCCCCTCTGTAGCCACCCTCTCTCCCCTCTGTAGCCAGCCTCTCTCCCCTCTGTAGCCAGCCTCTCTCCCCTCTGTAGCCAGCCTCTCTCCCCTCTGTAGCCAGCCTCTCTCCCCTCTGTAGCCAGCCTCTCTCCCCTCTGTAGCCAGCCTCTCTCCCCTCTGTAGCCAGCCTCTCTCCCCTCTGTAGCCAGCCTCTCTCCCCTCTGTAGCCAGCCTCTCTCCCCTCTGTAGCCACCCTCTCTCCCCTCTGTAGCCAGCCTCTCTCCCCTCTGTAGCCACCCTCTCTCCCCTCTGTAGCCAGCCTCTCTCCCCTCTGTAGCCAGCCTCTCTCCCCTCTGTAGCCAGCCTCTCTCCCCTCTGTAGCCACCCTCTCTCCCCTCTGTAGCCAGCCTCTCTCCCCTCTGTAGCCCACCCTCTCTCCCCTCTGTAGCCAGCCTCTCTCCCCTCTGTAGCCAGCCTCTCTCCCCTCTGTAGCCAGCCTCTCTCCCCTCTGTAGCCAGCCTCTCTCCCCTCTGTAGCCAGCCTCTCTCCCCTCTGTAGCCACCCTCTCTCCCCTCTGTAGCCAGCCTCTCTCCCCTCTGTAGCCAGCCTCTCTCCCCTCTGTAGCCAGCCTCTCTCCCCTCTGTAGCCAGCCTCTCTCCCCTCTGTAGCCAGCCTCTCTCCCCTCTGTAGCCACCCTCTCTCCCCTCTGTAGCCAGCCTCTCTCCCCTCTGTAGCCAGCCTCTCTCCCCTCTGTAGCCAGCCTCTCTCCCCTCTGTAGCCAGCCTCTCTCCCCTCTGTAGCCAGCCTCTCTCCCCTCTGTAGCCAGCCTCTCTCCCCTCTGTAGCCACCCTCTCTCCCCTCTGTAGCCAGCCTCTCTCCCCTCTGTAGCCAGCCTCTCTCCCCTCTGTAGCCAGCCTCTCTCCCCTCTGTAGCCAGCCTCTCTCCCCTCTGTAGCCAGCCTCTCTCCCCTCTGTAGCCACCCTCTCTCCCCTCTGTAGCCAGCCTCTCTCCCCTCTGTAGCCAGCCTCTCTCCCCTCTGTAGCCAGCCTCTCTCCCCTCTGTAGCCAGCCTCTCTCCCCTCTGTAGCCAGCCTCTCTCCCCTCTGTAGCCAGCCTCTCTCCCCTCTGTAGCCAGCCTCTCTCCCCTCTGTAGCCAGCCTCTCTCCCCTCTGTAGCCAGCCTCTCTCACCTCTGTAGCCAGCCTCTCTCCCCTCTGTAGCCAGCCTCTCTCCCCTCTGTAGCCAGCCTCTCTCCCCTCTGTAGCCAGCCTCTCTCCCCTCTGTAGCCAGCCTCTCTCCCCTCTGTAGCCAGCCTCTCTCCCCTCTGTAGCCAGCCTCTCTCCCTCTGTAGCCAGCCTCTCTCCCCTCTGTAGCCAGCCTCTCTCCCCTCTGTAGCCAGCCTCTCTCCCCTCTGTAGCCAGCCTCTCTCCCCTCTGTAGCCAGCCTCTCTCCCTCTGTAGCCAGCCTCTCTCCCCTCTGTAGCCAGCCTCTCTCCCCTCTGTAGCCAGCCTCTCTCCCCTCTGTAGCCAGCCTCTCTCCCCTCTGTAGCCAGCCTCTCTCCCCTCTGTAGCCAGCCTCTCTCCCCTCTGTAGCCAGCCTCTCTCCCCTCTGTAGCCAGCCTCTCTCCCCTCTGTAGCCACCCTCTCTCCCCTCTGTAGCCAGCCTCTCTCCCCTCTGTAGCCAGCCTCTCTCCCCTCTGTAGCCAGCCTCTCTCCCCTCTGTAGCCAGCCTCTCTCCCCTCTGTAGCCAGCCTCTCTCCCCTCTGTAGCCAGCCTCTCTCCCCTCTGTAGCCAGCCTCTCTCCCCTCTGTAGCCAGCCTCTCTCCCCTCTGTAGCCAGCCTCTCTCCCCTCTGTAGCCAGCCTCTCTCCCCTCTGTAGCCAGCCTCTCTCCCCTCTGTAGCCAGCCTCTCTCCCCTCTGTAGCCAGCCTCTCTCCCCTCTGTAGCCAGCCTCTCTCCCCTCTGTAGCCAGCCTCTCTCCCCTCTGTAGCCAGCCTCTCTCCCCTCTGTAGCCAGCCTCTCTCCCCTCTGTAGCCAGCCTCTCTCCCCTCTGTAGCCAGCCTCTCTCCCCTCTGTAGCCAGCCTCTCTCCCCTCTGTAGCCAGCCTCTCTCCCCTCTGTAGCCAGCCTCTCTCCCCTCTGTAGCCAGCCTCTCTCCCCTCTGTAGCCAGCCTCTCTCCCCTCTGTAGCCAGCCTCTCTCCCCTCTGTAGCCAGCCTCTCTCCCCTCTGTAGCCAGCCTCTCTCCCCTCTGTAGCCAGCCTCTCTCCCCTCTGTAGCCAGCCTCTCTCCCCTCTGTAGCCACCCTCTCTCCCCTCTGTAGCCAGCCTCTCTCCCCTCTGTAGCCAGCCTCTCTCCCCTCTGTAGCCAGCCTCTCTCCCCTCTGTAGCCAGCCTCTCTCCCCTCTGTAGCCAGCCTCTCTCCCCTCTGTAGCCTAGCCTCTCTCCCCTCTGTAGCCAGCCTCTCTCCCCTCTGTAGCCAGCCTCTCTCCCCTCTGTAGCCAGCCTCTCTCCCCTCTGTAGCCAGCCTCTCTCCCCTCTGTAGCCAGCCTCTCTCCCCTCTGTAGCCAGCCTCTCTCCCTCTGTAGCCAGCCTCTCTCCCCTCTGTAGCCAGCCTCTCTCCCCTCTGTAGCCAGCCTCTCTCCCCTCTGTAGCCAGCCTCTCTCCCCTCTGTAGCCAGCCTCTCTCCCCTCTGTAGCCAGCCTCTCTCCCCTCTGTAGCCAGCCTCTCTCCCCTCTGTAGCCAGCCTCTCTCCCCTCTGTAGCCAGCCTCTCTCCCCTCTGTAGCCACCCTCTCTCCCCTCTGTAGCCAGCCTCTCTCCCCTCTGTAGCCAGCCTCTCTCCCCTCTGTAGCCAGCCTCTCTCCCCTCTGTAGCCAGCCTCTCTCCCCTCTGTAGCCAGCCTCTCTCCCCTCTGTAGCCAGCCTCTCTCCCCTCTGTAGCCAGCCTCTCTCCCCTCTGTAGCCAGCCTCTCTCCCCTCTGTAGCCAGCCTCTCTCCCCTCTGTAGCCAGCCTCTCTCCCCTCTGTAGCCAGCCTCTCTCCCCTCTGTAGCCAGCCTCTCTCCCCTCTGTAGCCAGCCTCTCTCCCCTCTGTAGCCAGCCTCTCTCCCCTCTGTAGCCAGCCTCTCTCCCCTCTGTAGCCAGCCTCTCTCCCCTCTGTAGCCAGCCTCTCTCCCCTCTGTAGCCA
>JAWQFJ010033789.1:0-15000 GCA_034096865.1 Theodoxus fluviatilis
TGGCCCAAGCGTCAGGTCATGTGCCAAGGTCGATGAGGAGGGGAAAGGGGGTGGAGCCAACACAAAAGCTGTCAATGGTGCCGACTATGAAGGCACAGTATGGGATACACTGTGGGTTGGCACTGGATTCTAACCATGCATAATCCTTTTGTAGTGTGGTTCACTACCCCATTTTGGTCACATTTCATAAGGGTCAAAGTGACCTTGACCTTGATGATATGTGACCAAATGTGTCTCATGATGAAAGTATAACATGTGCCCCACATAATTATTAAGTTTGAAACAGTTATCTTCCATAGTTCAGGGTCAAGGTCACTTCAAAATATGTATACAATCCAACTTTGAAGAGCTCCTGTGACCTTGACCTTGAAGCAAGGTCAACCAAACTGGTATCAAAAGATAGGCTTGCTTTGACTCTATATACCACTTGTAGCTAGGTCGCCATTCTCAATAACGTGGGAGAAAATTGGGAAAATGTGAAAAATGACTGTTTTTGAGACCACATTTATGGCTCCTGTGACCTTGACCTTGAAGCAAGGTCAAGTCACTATGTATAGTTTTTTGAGCCTTGTCATCAGACACCATCATGCCACATTTGGGTTTGATAGACTTAATAGTCCCCGGAAAAATCCAACGTTTAAGTTTTTTTAGCACCGGACGGACGCCCAACGGCACGGCCGCCCTGCAGACGGACGGACTGCGCCTGACGACCACGGCTCAGTACATAGACTCACTTTTGCTTCGCATGTGAGTCAAAAAACAGAAACGTACTAGAAGTTCAACATTAATAAACTCAATCACAGCACTCAAGTTATGGAGTCCACACACTAATCATAGGCCATAAAATAAGATAGCATGCAATTGTATCATAATTTATTACTCTAGCAAATGTAATAACACCATGTTACTTCAAGTAAATATACATACTGAACACGCGCATCAGAAATAGTAAACAGAAAGACACAATAAGATAGGACACAATTAGCACTACATCATAGGCAATTCAATTTAATAGAGAAACATTCTACATCGCAACAAGTAATCACAGAAGGAACAAAAGACACAAGCATGCACATCAAATAATCATCATCACGCAATCACACATACCCGATCTTCAACCATAACACATGTACAGGCCCCCCCCCCAATCATGTTCTTCATCCTGCATCACAACACAATCACAGGAAAGACCAACAAGAGACAGGCATGGACATCAACAACCACACTCACACAGCATACATACACGATCATCAATGCATAACGCATCCCCCCACCCCCCCACCCCCACCCCCTCCCCCAACACACACACACTCTCACATGTTCATCCTTGTTGGCACAGACACAGTTCACACCATTCATAGTCCTTCCTGTCACAGTTCACAGCACTACAAGATGTGGCAGGAAGAGGCGGCGGTGGAGGAGTAGCAGGAGGGAGAAGCAAAAAGAGGAGGAAAACGATCAGAGGAGGAGGAAGAGGAGGAGGAGGAGGAGGAGGAGGAGGAGGAGGAGAGGAGGAGGAGGAGGAGGAGGAGGAGGAGGAGGAGGAGGAGGAGGAGGAGGAGGAGGAGGAGGATGGAGTGCGGAGGAGGAGGAGGAGGAGGAGGAGGAGGAGGAGGAGGAGGAAGTTAGGAGGAGGAAGTTTAGGAGGAGGAGGAGGAGAAGGAGGAAAAGGTCCAAGGAGGGGGAGGAAGTTTAGGAGGAGGAGGAGGAAATTTAGGAAGAGGAGGTGGGAGGAGGAGGTGGAAGTGGAGGAAGGAGGACGGTGGGAAGGAGATAGGAGGTGTGGAGGTGGAAGGGGAGTGAGGAGGGAGGAGTAGGAGGAGGAGGAGGAGGAGGATTCAGGAGGAAGAAGAGGTTGATGAACAGGAGCAGGGGGGAGGAGGAGAGGGGGGAGGGGAGGGGGGGAGCAGGAAGGGTTGGTTCAGGATTGGGGGGGGGGGGGGGGGGGGGGGGGGGCAGGGGGGCGGAGAGGGTTGGTTCAGGAGAATGATGAGATTGAGGAGGAGGAGGATGAGCAGGAGCAGGAGGAGCAGATGAGAGATGGTGGGAGAAAAATGAAAAAACTTTGTATAAAAAACAACAGGGGAAAATGGGGATACAATTCAATAGAAAAACAAGATCAACATATCATAACATCTCAATGATGAACAGAGGAAATGCTGGAAAAAAGAAAGATGCAGATAACCCCAAAAAGCCATGAATTGGCATGTTAGTGGGTATGTATAATGAAAGCAGCCATCACTATCTGTGATATATATATTCAGGAAAACGAAAACATGCAGAAATATTTGCCGGTTTTCTAAATGAAAGGATTTTCTTACGCTGCATCCGATTCCAGGCAAACTACAGGGGTGCTGCCTTTCTGGCTGCTAAGACCAGCTGCACGCTTGGCAAGCATGGTAACAGCTCCTGAACAGTCCTCCTTCACTGTGCCCTTGGCTGCAACACAAAGTGCAGGTCTAAGTGGGGGGAAAGACTCCCTATTTCTCATACAATCTAATTTTACATTTGAAGTGATACACTTACAGAGCCAAAGTTTGGGTTACATTTCTCATTCAGCAGATGCTACTCTCCCGGGTAACTATGACGCAGTGTTGGGAATGTGAAATTTTGTGTGTGTGTATGTCACTATGTGCATGTGTGTGCATGTTTGTGTATGTGTGTGACTCTTTCCTTACTTTGGAAGTGGTATAAGGGAAAGTTATAGATGGCCAAAAACCTATGTACACTAAGTAACTAAGACATTCTTTGTGGGGGTAAAATAGACCTTGCACAAGTATAAATGTATATGTATAAGGTGTATATCTATGATGCACCTTCCCCTCAGTGTGACTGATGGTTCAACATCTATGAGGTGCCAAAATATAAAAAAATGTCTTAAAAGGAGCTTCCTCAACACCACGTTTATTATTGATATGGAAAACATGGTTTGAAAATGAAATGTAAATGTTCCTCCTAACATCCCAACGAGAGAAAATGGATTATATCAGTACAGCATGATCATGCCTCAAAGAAAGCATCCCTTCACGATAAATTAATAAACACATCACACTTCACAGTCCATGAAGCCCATTGAAGGTAATGTCTATTGCATGTCAGCATCACAATGCTTTCACAGTGACAGTAGCCTACCTCCAATGCTGAGTCCGTGTTTGTCAGTACATAGCAGGCCAGTCACGCCAGGGACCCTGAATCTGGTTTGAAACAAGAAAATAAACTAAGCAGTGAACTAAAAATAAAATACAAATAGGCCTAGATCGATAAAATATATTCAATTCCCTTTCCTCCCCTCCTCCCAACAAAACATAACACCCATAAACATATTAACAAACAATCAAACAAAAATTGTGGGGATCGTGTACACAGAAGCTCAAAAAATGTAGAGCTCATTCATTGATTCAACGAGTCATATGACGAACAATCATGTTGTTGTGCTAAAGCCAACTTATTCGATGATTTCTTCGCATGCTTTTTAAGAACTACCGCAACAATCTCATTTGGCATAAAGGACACTGAGATACTAGGTCTACATTTTTCATAGACAGCAATTTTTAAAACAGGTGACAATTACTGAATGAGAAAGCTCAGTGAAAGATTGAATGAGAGCGAAGAGAGTGTCACAGTCGTGACAGTGTGATTCTGCACTGATTAGGAACATTTCACTGTAAAAAAAAGAACTGCTGTAGCATTCTAGAGCAGAGCGTTACGGCAACGATCCACACAGAAACAGAGATTTTGCAAAGCAATTCTCTTACGACTCATCAAGATGCTTCTCCAGACCCTTCTCCATATTGGCTTGGTTGTTTCTTCAAACGCGGAAAGTCGATGCAGCGGAAGTGTACTAACCGGAAACTGTTCATGTGTACGAATAGCTTGTTTTAGGCCAGTGGACGAGTTCATTTTGGAATTTAGGAATACGAATGGTGACGCCGACATCTTTTACTAGTTTTAGGCAGTATATTTCAACATTACACATCACTTTAGGAACAAAATCAAGTTTGACACTGCTGATAGGTACTTATATCAAATGATACACTGATTTACTCTGGAAAATTCATTCTACAAAACCCAGCGGTACAATATTACACCCCCGATGCTCTACGCATAATGTTCACCTCTGACCTATCTCAGGCGATCTGGGTAGACCGAGCAGTAACAAGTGATATTACCGAAATGCCTGTGCGATATGGACCGAAAAGAGGTAATCGTGACCACGATCTCTTGTACTTTTCAGGTCTTGTAAAGAGGACACTTTTGACGTTTTTCTTTTTTTTATCGCCCGGGTAAATGGAGACCGCATGGTGTCAGGCAGGTAGTTATTGAGTGTTCCGTGTCAACTGCAGCATTCTTATAAACAAGCACTAGGAATCTATTTCACGTGTAATGTCAAACACATTTTCGCAAACACAGTCCTCTCTCATCTGGTGTTCATGTTTGCCTGCATCGTCTTGTATATGATCCTGAGATTCCGATACAGCGTGTTTAGATGACGGATTCGTCAGGTCGGTCACATGCACTCGGTGGTGACATACTCGCTGTTGTCGCTATTTCCGTTTACAGGTGTAGTGCTCTTAGTATGATGCGGATTGCCGACTGTGACCACGTTTTGTTGGGGATGTTATCGGCGTTGCTAGCATTAATGATGTAAATGTAGTAATTATCATGATCTCTACGTATACAGAATGAATCTGGAGGGTAAAACGCACGCGATAGAAGATTTAGGCCGTCTGTCCATAGGTCAGTCTGCTTGACAGTCAAATTTTGCGTTCGTAAAGCGATTTTCTTGAGCATGGGAGCATGATCAGGGACCTTTTGCAGGAGAGAGAGAGAGAGAGAGAGAGAGAGAGAGAGAGAGAGAGAGAGAGAGAGAGAGAGAGAGAGAGAGAGAGAGAGAGAGAGAGAGAGAATATTAGATACTGGGAATAAGTTGCAAGACATGATGACGGTACTGGTGAATGATTTGTTTTTGCCATCAGTGTTGACAAATGAGTATGATCATCATGGCCACTGTGTATTCATGCTTGATTTATTTTCTTACGTTTTAAAACTGTTAAATTGTGAATTGTATTCATTGTTTATGACTTGAGAGTGTAAAACTGATTCATGGAGCAAGAAAAAAATTGGACTCTGCCAGAACAAAATATTCTTTCAATTACATACTGCATCTACACCCACTGTATTCTTTGAAAAGGCTGGATGGTCCAATGCACTACCTGACTTTGAAAAAGTATTGCAGTGCTGAAGTTAAGATAAAACTGCACTAGATGTCAACAATGTAGACCTATGTGATACAGCATGCAGATCAGTACTCTTTGTAAGTGAGGTACCAATCAAGAATGCTGTTACCTTATTTGTTTTCATTGTTTTTTTAATGTTTGAGTGAAAAAAGCTAATCAGTAATCTTAATTTCCTTTATGGAAAGGGGCCTGCTGCATTTTGAACAAAAATGTATATATATATATGTGTCATCTGGTGTGAACTGAAGGCTTAACACATTTACACTATGCTTTACTCTTAGCAGCCAGACTAGTGGCTTTTCCTTGGAAAGTTTTTTTTTACAAGCCTCCACAGCCTCTGGATAAGATATATCCTTTGGAAACAGACATGCTTTGAAATTACTTGATACAAAATAGTTGCACCTGAATCATGTTTATCTGGCCTTTGTGCCATGTGACATAGATCTGATAAGAGCTTACTTCGAAAGAGGAGGAGAAAAAGAATTTGCCTTGTGAACAGAGACCTAGTTAGATCAGAAAGGGTGGATCTGAATGATCAGACCCTGTCCCTATGCCCCTTGTAGCCTGGTTGCCTGCTTGGGACTGTCCCTATGCCCCTTGTAGCCTGGCTGCCTGCTTGGGACTGTCCCTATGCCCCTTGTAGCCTGGTTGCCTGCTTGGGACTGTCCCTATGCCCCTTGTAGCCTGGTTGCCTGCTTGGGACTGTCCCTATGCCCCTTGTAGCCTGGTTGCCTGCTTGGGACTGTCCCTATGCCCCTTGTAGCCTGGTTGCCTGCTTGGGACTGTCCCTATGCCCCTTGTAGCCTGGTTGCCTGCTTGGGACTGTCCCTATGCCCCTTGTAGCCTGGTTGCCTGCTTGGGACTGTCCCTATGCCCCTTGTAGCCTGGCTGCCTGCTTGGGACTGTCCCTATGCCCCTTGTAGCCTGGTTGCCTGCTTGGGACTGTCCCTATGCCCCTTGTAGCCTGGTTGCCTGCTTGGGACTGGCTATGGCAGTGCGATTGGAGCAGAACCAGAAATCCCAACAAACAAGAAACCCAGGGGGCCATGGAGGGCTTCAGCAGTATCCTACACTAGTTACACATCAGCATCAAGTGTACATGAGATGAATGTATTTAATTGTTTTCACAATGTTTGATGATAATAAATAAGATCTGATTTATCATTCAAAAGTGAAAAAGGATCTATTATAAATATTTTGGTAGCTGTTCATTACTACCCAGCAAAATGGTAATTAATGTAATTTTTGATAGGATATAATAGGGTGTTGGCTCTGTGTCAGGAACCAATAACTGATAAATTTTTATGTCCATATTTGAACACTAGTCTACAGTGGCTATCATGTTCTTCTTTTTAGGGAGAAAATCATTCTTGGACTCAGGCAAGAAGGAGACATCTTTGGAAAGAGAAGATGGCAATCCCTAGATCTCTTCCAAATGTGACACAAGAGTCACAGTGAGAGGAGACATGAAATGGCTTCCCTAGAATCTTCCCTCCAGATGTGACATGCTAAACCATGGCTTGATGGATGTGTGCATCTCCAAGTACTGTCATATCTCTAGCTCTGAAAGTCTGGGTTACCTACCCATCCCTCCTGGTAGATTGGACCATTCTGAAAACAGGACACCACAGGGAAACTGATATGCCACAACTGCCAAGGTTGCTGTGTGTTTTCTGCAAACTGATGCCTTCCACCCTTTGTAGTGGAACCTGTGGCACACACTGAAACATCAGATCTGCAGTGGTCTGCTGGCACTCGTCCTCAGGTTTTTCGTCTCTCTCCCACTTTTTGCTCTCGGCGGGAGTGGCCAGCAGATGATGAATTTTGCATGACTCCATACCCTCCACTGCCCTCATGGAACTTCGGGTCTGCCACCTCTTCTGCTTCCCCTTTGTAGTCAACTCTGCTCTGCTAGATGCAAGTAGGTTGCAGGAAGTGTGAGGTCTGGATGTCTGCCCAGTGCTTCTGAGGCTGATCAATGTCTGAGTTGTGCCGTGCTGGGAGTGTGTCCACCGCGGGCGACTCCAGCTGTGGCAGCCTGAGCGAGGCCGTCTCAGACATGAGCCTGTCCACCTCCCCAGTCAGCGACCATGGGCCTCCTGCCCCCACCCCTCATCGCCCCCGAACCCACCGCCTGTGCTCTCGGCAGCTCTCCTCCAACCCCCTGTCTGCTGAGTGGCAAGACTCCTCCCTAGAGGAACATCCCCCAGTCACTGTGGCCCACACCTACACCTTTGCCAATGATAACATTGAGCCGGTGAGTGAGTTGGTTGGTGGGCAATGTCCCATACTGCCATAGTTCACCCTATGCTGCCATTCCCATGCTGCCCCCAGCAGTCAGTAAAGGAATTGACTCCTTCATCCCAATGACAACAAGTTTTGAAATTTAATTAAAGTCATCAAGCAAGGGCTTTGCGGTCATGTGAAGATCTTGTGGCGTTTTTGCCATGCACAAAACACGTGATAGAAAAATTTAGGATGATTTGTTGCAGGTGAGAAATGTGATGGAGGAACTTTCCCCATGGCTGTCACCTAGGGGGCATAGTGGAATGGTGACAAATGATGGAGTGTGTGGTATAGAACAATTAATGTTATGGCACATCAAAATTATGCTTGCCAAAAGCACCTGCAAAGCCCTTGCTTGATGACTAATTTCATTTCAGAATTTTCTCAGGAAAATCTTACAGTTGGGGAATTTAGTTATTTTCCATTTGCAGTGATTGAGTGAATGATTTTTTTCTCTCACAAAGTATGGACTTTTGTGTCACCATGACTTCAGCAACCAAGGTCAAATTGTGTTGAGGTCAAGAATCTTTAGTAGAGAGATAACAAACATTTAAGAGTAACAATGACAACAAGTCAAGACAGCTACAGCAGAATGAATGCAGCTTTTTTTTGTAGTTGTGTGAGATGCAGGAAAATCTACTTGATGAACAAAAATTCTGATGCTTATTTCAGATGCATTTCCTAGTAGATATCAAACATCTGGGACCCCACAAATATTCACATAGCTGTTTTAAGACTTTCACTCCCAGAACTATTTTGAGCCATTAAAAAAATTAAGTGTGTCCAGGAAAATAAAACTATGAGAAAAACGAAAGCATATAGATAGTCAAAAGTATATATATTCTTGAAGAAAAATGATTAAAGAATCAAACTAGGACAATGTCAAGGTCAACAAGGGCAGATCACTATTTATTCAGGGGGAATAACTCACTTTGTGGCAATTTCTTTTAACCAAAAGAGAACAAAAAAGTGTATCATAATTTACAGCATTACTCAAAGTGGACCAAAATGTTGCAGGAACATATCTGAACATATATTACACACTCTCAATAGGTTCATTGTGACAACATGCATCCAAAATGACAAATGCAATTTTCCAAAAACAAGTGGTCTATTTTGCTGTTTCTCATTCAAAACAGACCTCTCCAACTATTAAAAAAAATATCATATGATGCCAATACAAATATGAACTTTATATGTGCAGCCTGTGGATCCCAACAAAGAACAATATTCCGATGAATGCTCGAATTTTCACACTGTCAGTGTCATAGTCCCATTCACCTCCACACTAATGTGCATACATATTTGTTTGTTGCAATATCAAGTCAATGGCATCTTGAGGGAACAACAAGCTGAAAAAAGTCAACAATGTCTGCATCAGGGGGCAGTGTCTGCTTTGGTCCATGTTGTTCATGGAATGGAAAATTGTCCTTTGGAATGGCCGTGTCGAAAGTACGGTCCCCCGTCTCAGCAACGCGTTGTGGTGTTGATCGCTGCCTACCTCTTGATCGAAATCCAGCACCTCTCCTTCGCAAAGTGGCATGACCATGCCCCCGTCATGTTGATGTGCTCGGTAGATCTGTGACATCTTCTTCCTCCTCACTGTCAGAGCTGCTCTCAACCGCAGTATCCCAAATGATGTCGCCTTCGGATGCGTCTTCGACTTCAGTTTCATCGTCGCTAATGTGGCAGTTTAGCGGTAAATCTATTTAAAAATATACCTTTTTTGTCCATGGTAGAGCGTCGAGAAGCCATTTTGCCAAACTGAACCAGTTCACGATCAACATATTGCAAAAACCCCTATCAAAATCGGCCAAGTACGAAGCACAAAACGAAAACATTTGCAGACATGCGGTCTGGGTCACGTGACCTCGAGTCATGTGATTCCTGCTGGAAGGGATATTTCAAAACTAGCTTGAAAGAGGCTGACCCTTGGACCACGGATAGATCCGCTCTTGGGAGTGAAAGGCTTAACTCAGGCACAGCTGGGCACCTGGGAATGTATGTATTCATCCTGATTCCGTACATCACACTTTTAAGGGGATGGGTGGGAGGGGAATAAAAAGAAAATCACAAGAAAGTGAGATCATTCTTACTAACTGGCTTCCAGTCCAGCGATTACAATGCTAAGCCCTCAGTTGCTTGCAGGGATCAGTGGCAGTGTTTAAAGCTGAGGGCAGAGATGGCATGCCATAGTGCAAGTAATCCTCCATGCATCTGTGAGCCAGTGTAGGTGGAGAGTGCTGGTAGTGGCTGTGTGCATCATATCTGTCTGTGTTTTTCATCAGATGCCAGTACTGATTGCAACCCAATGGTCAAGGAATGAAATGAAAAGCATTTTCAGCCTGTACTGTGGATGATAAGTCATTATAAACCAGTACATTTACCGTTGCCATGATTGCGATGTACACATGTTTCTGAAAGTCAGTGAAGACAACTTGTCATAGAGTGACTTTCTTTGCAGGATCCCTTCCCCTTGCACTCGGTGTCCGTGCCGGTGGGGGTGGAGGTAGAATGCGGCCCCCCTGGTTCCCCCTACTATCCCCCCTACCTGTATGGGGGGGAGGAGCCAAGCCAGGAGCAGATGCACAATGACTACAACAACATCAGCTCTGACTATGGCAGCCTGCCTTGTGAAGGCTGCTGTCATGACAAGGCCTCCCACCCCACACTGGTCAACTCCTGGGGCCACTTCTCCCGCAAGCAGCACAACAGGTGTGGACTGGCTGCATGCCTGACTCTCTTGAGTGTGGGTCAGGGTAGTGAGAAATGATGGGCTGTGAAAGTTATTCATGATATGCAATGTGTGTGTGTGTGTGTGTGTGTGTGTGTGTGTGTGTGTGTGTGTTAACTGTATAGGCTATATTTAGGTATATTTATAGAGATGTTTGAATATTTGAAAGTACAGTTGGATCTGCAAGATCAAACTCTGTCCTGATGACCCTCGGTAGCCTCCTATCTGCTTGAGGCTGCCCCTGGCTGAGCTACCGCATCAGGTCCCATGATGGATGGATGGATGGATGGTGTTTTACGACCTATTAGCCTTTGTAGGCTATATAAGGCCATTAAGCATGAAAATCATTTGAACTGTATAGAGTAAATGCAAATCAAGTCACGGTGTCCCTAGTAATTCGCCTCTTAAGAATCGCATAGTGAGACGTGGTGGGTCAATTCTTACCCCGAACCCACAGGGGGACAGGTCCCATGAGCCCAGCAGCCAGGGGCTCCAGCTGATGCGGGGCGCTTTGAGGGACTCCAGCTGTATATCACTCTTAGCTGTGTAGAATATTACAATGCAGCTCACCTGTCAGTATCTGTATGTTCCAGGAATAAGCTGTGTCTGTGTTTTCCA
Source organism: Theodoxus fluviatilis (assembly GCA_034096865.1). Classification (NCBI taxonomy): domain Eukaryota; kingdom Metazoa; phylum Mollusca; class Gastropoda; order Cycloneritida; family Neritidae; genus Theodoxus; species Theodoxus fluviatilis. Next base: position 10,876 of record JAWQFJ010033789.1, read on the forward strand.
GGTACAAGTACAGGCGAAGTGACTACAGCAGCGACAGTGAGGAGGAGCTGGTGTCACGGGGCTCTCAGTCCCACAGTCTAGACAGCCGGGCCCTAGGACCCCGCAAGTCCCATCTGGCCGGACGCCTCCTCCAACCCTCCCTGTCTTTAGGCACCCACCACTGCCACCCCGCCCCTGACCGCTGCTTCCTCACCCTGCAGTCTGAGGGTGTCAGACCCCATATCTTCAAAGAACGTCTTGCGGTGAGGGTTTGTGTGTGTGTGTGTGTGTGTGTGTGTGTGTGTGTGTGTGTGTGTGTGTGTGTGTGTGAGATGTTTGCGTGTGTGTGTGTCTGTGTGTGTGTGTGTGTGTGTGTGTGTGTGTTAGTATACATGTATATGTATATGTACCATGTACTTGTAGCAGGCTGTAATGTAATGTTGAGAGTTATGACAAGTTGTATGCCATGTGTCTTCCTGCATACAATTTTGTTAGAAAGTGCTATTGAAAATGATCTCTGATAATTTCTGTTTCCCTGCTCACATTGAGGTTAGCTTAGCTTGGCTGCCAGGTTTCTGTGGAGTAATCTTTCCTTGTTTAGAAGCAATGATGATAACTAATTACTTGTTTGATTGTTTTTTCTTTGGTCTTTTATTGAAAGAATTGGGGAATTCCTAGCTAAAGGACAGTTTTCATTCTTGACATCCATAAGCAGATCTAACTCTGTGCATTGATGTCTTTGAATGATATGAGAAATTTGTTTCATTTTCTTTCCACTACCTGTTCTTCTTTAGAAGCAATGATGATAACTAATTACTTGTTTGATTGTTTGATTGTTTTTTCGTTGGTCTTTTATTGAAAAAAATTGGGGAATTCCTAGCTAAAGGACAGTTTTCATTCTTGACATCCATAAGCAGATCTAACTCTGTGCATTGATGTCTTTGAATGATATGAGAAATTTGTTTCATTTTCTTTCCACTACCTGTTCTTGTAAAGAGGATTTAATGTTTCTTTTTCAGACAATGAAAAGATGGTTCACTGACTTCAATGATGAACAGAAGAATATTGTATTAAAAGGATTACTGGTAAGTTTTCTTGAATAGCTGGGGATTTCATAGGGACAACTTGTAAAAGAAGTCTTTTAAAGCAATCTTTACAACATTTTCGACTGCATGAAATTGCAAAAGTGAATAATAATTCACTTTTCATTGATGCCATCTTGGAAATAAACACTTCTTGCAATGACAGTCTGAGCTAAGATAAACACCATGTCTACTTCAAATAAAACATTTATAAAAATCTAATTTAATGTTTTGCATGGAGTTGTTGGACGGCATTGAATTTCATTGGTTTTTGTTGACTTCATTGAAACATAATGTGGAATACCTTATCACATGTCAAGCTTACAAAATATTGTGTGCAGTACATAATTGCAGGTAAAGTCTGTAACACCTGTGCAAATCGTCTTCTTGTCTTCCCACAGAAAAGCTGTGACCTGCCCCAGATTCACATGCTATCAGTGCAGATGACACCAAACCTGCACCGAGGCTGTCCCCCGAATTGTGAGGACATCGTCACCTGGCTCCCCAGCTCCCTCGCTGCCCGCATCCTGGGATACCTGGACCCAGGTACCCTCTTGACTTCTGGTTGGATGGATGGATGGATGAATGATGGATGGATGGATGGATGGATGGATGGATGGATGGATGGATGAATGGAAGGATGGATGGATGGATGGATGGATAGATGGATTCATGGATGGATGGATGGATGGATGGATGGATGGATGGTTACGGAGCTTCGGTGACCGCTCCTTCAGCGTTGTTGGACCGAGACTCTGGAACCAACTTCCTGAGGGTCTGAGGGCTAGTCCAACCTTGGCCGCATTTAAGACTGGCCTCAAAACTTTTTTATTTCGTCTTGTCGCGCCATGAGCATGTTTTTGTGATAATGGCGCAGTAAAAAAAATGAAAATACATACATACATACATACATACATACATGGATGGATGGATGGATGGATGGATGGATGGATGGATGGATGGATGGATGGATGGATGGATGGATGGAAGGAAGGAAGGAAGGAAGGAAGGAAGGAAGGAAGGAAGGAAGGAAAGATAATGTAATGGTGTGGTTTTATATAGCGACTTTCCACCATTGATCGGTGCTCAAACCGCTTTACACTTTACCCCCTGATCACTGGGTATCTTGATCAATCCTCACTGGTACCTCACAACAAACATAGTGACAGACATTTAAGACGCACACAGTCAGGTACCAGCACCAACTCCGCTCCCTGGGGAGTATTCCAACCCGATGCTGGCGCTTGGCCGCATACAAGGGTTAATCGCACTACATTTTGCCAACATTGCCCTCACAGGTACCCGGTTTTACTCCTGGGTGGGGAGAAGCAATGCGAGTTAAGCATCTTGCTCAAGGATGCAACTCTGGGAACCGCGCAGCTTCGAACGCCGTACCCACTGGCCGCAAGCGACTGTAGGTCCAGCGCGTTAGCCACTCGAGGCAGGCTCACCCACACTTGCCCACACATATGAGCATGCACACATGCACACACACAAATACACACACACAGATACACACACAGATACACATGCACATACAAAAACACACACACATGCATGCATGCACACATGCATGCACACATGCATGCACACACACAAACACACACAAACACACACAGACAAACACACATACACAAACACACACACACAAACATACACTCACAAACACACACACAAACACACACACACGCACTCACACACACACACACACACACACACACATACACACACATGGCTTAATCTTGAATCTTGTTTGTTCAGGATTTGGTTGCTAACAATGTCAATATTGACAACAACAATAACAACAGTGATGATGACGAGGACTATGATGATGATATGAATTATAATGGTGACATTGGTGTCAAGGGAATATCTCTGTTTTCCCCTTTTACTGTGTATACCCTTGCCCTCCATAACAAATTTTAAAAAGTGAAACCTTCGTGTTGTCTGCAGTGAGTCTGTGCCGGGCCAGCCAAGTGTGCAAGATCTGGAAACAGCTGGCAGATGACCCCAGCTTCTGGCGCCGTTTCTGCTGCCAGCCCAAGTGGCGGCTGTCCAAGGCTGCGGAGCACAAGCAGGTCATCTCTCACATGTCTCCTGAAGGCAGCATACAGGTGTGTGACACGTGTTGGGTCAAGGAAGTGAGAAGAGGTGTGTGAGCATGTACATATGTGTGTGTGTGTGTGTGTGTGTGTGTGTGTGTGTGTGTGTGTGTGTGTGTGTGTGTGTGTGTGTGTGTGTGTGTGTGTGTGTGTGTGTTTGTCTGTGTTTATGTATGTGAAGCTTGTGTGCATGTAGTGTGTGTTTGTAGTAGTTTTGTTGTGTTTTGTGTGTGTTTCTTCCTTTGTGTTTAGTTGTGCTGTATATGTGTGTATTGTGTCCTCCTCTATTGTTCATTGAATAACATTGTGAAAGCCCAGCAGCCAGGGGTTCAAGCTGATGAGAAGGGTCACTGAGTGACTCCTTCTGTTTGTTACTCTGAAATAAAACAATATCATTTTAATGAAATACACCAAATGACCACTTTCTGTATTGTGTAAATGTATTTCTATGATGATTCTTTAAGAGTAAGGAAACAGGCTTAATTCTGGTGTCATAGTAAATGCATTCTGCTTGCTTGCAGTGGAAGGAAGTCTTTGCGGAGCGTTTCCGGTTGAGGAACAACTGGCTCCACGGGAGATGCACAGTACGCACCTTTGAAGGCCACACGCAAGGTCAGCATGCAACACTTTTGGTGTAGGGATGGAAACAAGCAGTAGAAAAGCTTCTTGCCAGGATAACTGTGGCTTAATGTTGCTGCGTGCACTGTATTGCAGGTGACATTTATTTTGGTGAGACTGAGGGATCGAATCCATAGAACTTTAGTGCCCAGTGGAATTGATGGTAATGGTGAGACTGAGGGATCGTATCCATAGAGCTTTAGTGCCCAATGGAATTAATGGTAATGGTGAGACTGAGGAATTGTATCCATAGAGCTTTAGTGCCCAGTGGAATTGATGGTAATGGTGAGACTGAGTGATCATATCCATAGAGCTTTAGTGCCCAGTGGAATTGATGGTAATGG
>JAWQFJ010033789.1:22500-40000 GCA_034096865.1 Theodoxus fluviatilis
GGGATGGGGAAAGAATGCATTTTTTATTTTTAGAATATAAAAAGAAAATGTTGTTTTGCTTATTCTAGAGATGACTTGATGGCATTGAAGGCATAATGTTGAAAGGAAACTTTTCTGTCATTGATGGAGTACTGGATTTGAGATGAAAGATTAATCCTCAGAAATGATACTATTTAAAAAATCATTCTTGAGATGTGTGTGTGTGTGTGTCCATGTGCGTTTGTACGTAGTAGCTTTTATAAATGCGCTATTCTCATGCCAAAGCATGCTCAAAGCGCCCAGAATTTGTCTTAAACAAAAAAGTCGTAAGTTTTTTCCGGAAGCTGGCCAGGTTCTCTGACCTCCTCAATTCTTCTGGGGCTGCATTCCAGAATCTTGGACCAGTGTATGAGAAGGCTCTCTCTCCGAATCCTTTTAGGCGTTTCGAGGGAGCACAGAGAAGAAGTCTCCCTGATGATCGGAGAACTCTCTATGGTTTATAGTCTTTTACAATATCGCAAAGATAATGTGGAGCAGCACCTGAAACACACTTGTACACATTGCTTTGATAGGACCAAGGATAGCACCAGGGTCGCAGTAGTCTTCTCCGTCAAGCAGTGTCTGATGCTCCGTTCGTCGGAGATTCAAGTGAGCAGATGACGTCACCTGATGAATGTGGAGTTCTAGGGAAAGATGCTTGTCAAATTTAACACCTAGTTATTTGATCCACTCAGACGGTGTCACCCTGACATCGCCTATCATGACTGTTTTCACTGATTTTGTCCAAATTGGATTGGTTCCGACAATGATTACTTCAGTTTTCTCTTCATTCAGTTTAAGTTTATTTCTGTCCATCCATTTTTTCAGGTTTGAACAGCACCTCTCTAGCCCTGATTTCGTATCGATAAAATCATTTTGGTTAGAAGTACAAACTGAGTAGAGCATTGTGTCATCAGCAAAAAGATGATGTTGGACCCTGTGTTTATCAATAATATTGCTAACGTGTTTGGTGTAGAGAGAATACAGGATTGGGCCGAGAATTGATCCCTGGGGGACCCCACAGGTGACTGCTACTGAGTCCTACCTCGAACCCTTCACCAGAAATTTTTGTGTTCTTCCTGTCAGGTAGCTCTTGAACCAGTTGAGGATCTCAGATGACAGACCAAGATGTACCAGACGGTCGATGAGTATGCCGTGGTCAATTGTGTTGAAGGCTGCTGAGAGGTCCAGTAGCACAACAATCCCTACTTCTCCATCATCTGCAGCACACAAAAGATCATTCATGACTCTTAGAAGAGCCGTTTCAGTGCTGTGATCAGGACGATACGCTGACTGGAACTTTGGTATCAGGTTGTACCTGAGCAAGTGGTCCCGCAGCCTTGTGCATACAACTTTCTCGATGATCTTAGAGAGAAAACTTAGATTGGACACAGGATGATAGTTCTCCAAATTTGAACTGTCCAGACCACGTTTCTTTAGCAGAGGCTTCACAACAGCTATTTTCAATGCAGCCGGAAACTGTCCTGATTTCAGGAAGTGGTTCACAATCGTGGCAATGTCCGTAACCACAGGCAGGAGAACATCAAGACAAGAAAGAAACAGTCTCGTTGGGATGCAGTCAAGCTCGCATGTTGTGGGTTTCATATTTTTGATCAGTTTTTGACTCACATGCGAAGCAAAAGTGAGTCTATGTACTCACCCGTTTCGTCCGTCCGGGCATCCGGGCGTCCAAAAACTTTAACGTTGGATTTTTCTCGGAGACCATTAAGTCTATCAATACCAAATGTGGCATGATAGTGTATGATGACAAGGCCTCAAAAAACATACACAGTGACTTGTCCTTGCTTCAAGGTCAAGGTCGCAGGGGCCATAAATGTTGTCTAAAAAACAGTCATTTTTCACATTTTCTCAATTTTCTCTGAAGTTTTTGAGATTGGATACCTGACCTATATATGGTATATAGGGCAAAGTAAGCCCTATCTTTTGATACCAGTTTGGTTGACCTTGCTTCAAGGTCAAGATCACAGGAGCTCTTCAAAGTTGGATTGTATACATATTTTGAAGTGACCTTGACCCTGAACTATGGAAGATAACTGTTTCAAACTTAATAATTATGTGGGGCACATGTTATACTTTCATCATGAGACACATTTGGTCACATATCCTCAAGGTCAAGGTCGCTTTGACCCTTATGAAATGTGACCAAAATGGGGTAGTGAACCACTAAAAGTGACCATATCTCATGGTAGAAAGTGCCAATAAGCATCATTTTGCTTCCTATGTCTTGAATTAACAGCTTTGTGTTTCATGACCTTGTATTTTGGTAGGAAAACTGTGTAAAGCATTTCTTAGTGTATGATGCCATTGGTAGGTTTAGTTGTTTAACCTTGACCTTGAAGGTCACATGAAGGTCAAGGTCATATAAAGGTCAAGGTCAAGCATGTGAGTTGTATGGGCTTTGCCCTTCTTGTTTGAGTTTGAGGGACGAGTACAGGGGAAATGCGCTGAATTTTTCACTCGGTTGGTCTCTTGAATCATGATCGACCTGATGGGATGATGGAATAGAAGCTTTTATTTTCTCGATTTTTCCAGTTAAAAAACTTGCAAATGTGTTTGCCAAGGTCTTTCCACTTACTGCGGATGGAAGAGGAGGTGCGTCACTTTTGCCCAGGAGATTAGAGAGCAGGTGCAACAAGCCCCTAGGGTCTTTAGACTGTTCCTCTATCTGCTGCTGAAAATACTTGGATTTGGCACTGCGAATGTGTGTGTGTGTGTGTGTGTGTCTGTGTGTGTGTGTGTGTGTGTGTGTGCGCGCATGTGCATTTGTGCGTGTGTCTGTGTGTGTGTGTGTGTGTGTGTGTGTGTGTGTGTCTGTGTTTGCATGTGTTGGTGTGGAAAGAGAGAAAATCTGCATGAGCATTGTTGAGTTCTTTTCTGACTGGTTTGAAAGTATGTGTTCAGCACCATCTCTTTGCTCTTACTTCTTGTCAGGTGTGGAACCTGGAGACGGGTCAAAGGCTGGTGACGCTTCGCAACCACACAGACGGTGTCACCTGTCTGCAGTTCAATGACTTTATCATTGTGTCCGGTTCCTATGACAAGACAGTCAAGCTCTGGGACTTCAGCTGCTGCTGAAAATGCCCTGACATCCCCTCAGGCCTCATTGTGCAGCAGAAGCTGTAGACAGAGCTTGTGTGTGGTTTTTGTGAGAAGCTGGATCATTGCCGTCATCAAAGATCAAACAAGAATTTTACCTGCCTCCCAAGAGATGCATTTGCTCCTGATGAGAAATCTCATGCTGTGAATTCACAGACTTTCAAGAGTGGTTGACTGATGCCATGACTGTACTGAGAACATTTCCACCAGCTCTTGGCTCTCGTTCTCCAAGCAGGGTTAGAGTGGATTGGCTACTTCTAGACGTGCCAGAAATATTACACACCATATACTCTGCAACCACCTTCCCTTTGCTGCCATGCTCTTGACTTGACTTGTAATTTATGGCGTGCCAATGGAACAACAACAGACCGTGGATGAGCATCGCTTTTTACATTTGGACCAATATTGAAGCTCAACATCCCTTCCTCCTTCAACCCCAACCCTCACCCCAAGAAAAATCCATTTTCAGTTACTGTGGAATGTGTTCATCAGGACTTGTGATTTACAGATGTAGCTTCATGTGACCAGAGTGGCAGTGCTTTCCCCATGGTCATCTAAGGCAAATTTTGAACGGAGCATCACCTGGGATGAGTTTGGGGGGGGTGGGGGGACTTGAAAGATGGTGGAGACTCCCCTGCTCCCTACAGTTTTCTCAAGGAACCGTCAACTTGACAGAAGTTGCTGAATGGTTGTGCAAGGCCTACCAGGGTGTTCCTCCTCTAGAGGAGATTCCTGTTTGAAATGGGCATTCAAGACTTGAGTAATTTCCAGTGAGACCGCGTGAACTTAGTTGACTCTTTCGATGTGGCATCTGTTCCTCAGTCCAGATGCCTCATTCACCTTTGTTGAGGTTATTAGCTGGGGAGGTTGTTATGACAAGACAGCAGTTTTAACCATGTGCAAGGCCTATTAAGCCAAAGAAGATGTATGTTTTAAGCATTAAGATATTGCGTATATGCCCTGACACAGGTTTGCTTCGAAAGCCAGTTCGTGACATATGCATTCAAATGCAGTAGTTTCCTGGGTAATGGTGATTTGTAGTATGTTACCTTGTTGCCAAGGAAAACCAGAGAAGTCCTCACACAGTGGAAAAAGGTTGTGCTTGTTGAAAATCAACATGGACCTTCTCAAGATGCAAGTATTATTCATATTTATGGTGTTCATGCATATGTGATAGCAGCAAAGAGATCTTTTTAAAATCCACGAAGAACTTTACTTAACACTCCTGTGCAGAAATTCTTGTTTGTCATAGGAATATGAGAAAATGGCATCATGCTTGGCCAGAATTTTTATTTTTATTTTCTGTGTAAATAAACTTGGTGAGCATCACAGCAGTCATAAATGTTTCCAAAGAACCCAATGGATTGTACTCCAGCCAACTTTTTCTTTCTGTAGATATTTGATTACTTGTTCTCATAGAAAGTCTCTAGTCTGTATTTGTGCTATGTCTTGTGCTATTGTCAGTGTTCATTGTAGATTATATTCCTGCAGCAGCTCCCGCCATATATCTATCTGAATTGCGTGGAGGAAGGCATTTTGGCAGATTGGTGTTGGTAAAGTATTGGTGCTGGCTTCTTTCTGATGTTTCCCTGGATAAGATCTGTAGTGGCACGACTGGCATGCAAGAATTTACATGTGTGATGCATGGATGCATATATTTCGTCTGTGTGCAATTCAGTGGTCAATAGTTTTGTAGAGGTTAACATTTTGCCCCAGTTTAAGTTGTGAAGGGTCAAAGTTATTGAGAAATGTTCCCTAGGATGCTGAATGTGATCCTGCACCTGAAAATCAGTCATTTATTCACTTGTGTTAAACGAAGGTAGTGGTAGCATCAGTTTTGAGATTTTTAGATATTTTTAACTTTTACTTTTATAGTTGATTGCCTTAAAAAAAAATATGGTTCAAGCTTTAAATGTATGTAATCACAACTTTGATGACATTGTGATAGGTTTTTGTTGTTGTTAAATCACTTAAATTGAAACTGATGCACCTGATATCCCTAGTAGTGTAACTCCAATCTGGTCAGGCATATTTATAGAAAGTGCAAGCAATCCCCCTTGTTCAAAACCCAGTGCATCAGATTGGCAGGAATTTACATACTGTATGTGTGCCAGCAAAAAGCTTTAACAAAGAGCATGTACTGTAAACAAAACCTGTTGCCCAATGACTTCACATGCAGTTGTTTCAAAATGCAAATTAGGAGGCTACAAATCTTTCATTGAGCATGACTTTTCTGTTAACAATCACATCTACTTAATTCTTGAACCACTGGAAATTTTGTTTAGTGATCTTTTGAAATGTATGCGTAACTTAAAATCACATGGCTGATTTTGTGGTGCAGGGTCTAATATGGCTGTCGGGGTGGGAACCTGAGGACCAGTCCAGCAACCACCAGATGGTGCTTTCTCCACTAGCTTCTCTAGGGCTGACGGATGACCAGCTAGATGTGTGATCCAGCTTGGTGTAGCTGTAATTGAAGAGGGCTGGCAGTGCACAGGAAAGGACCCTTAGTTCTCATGATTAGTAGAGTGTGAAATTCTCTATTGTTGAGTTGCTGCATCATTCCGGAGAAACTTGCACTCTGCTTCACCAGGCTTTGTTTGAAGGATGAAAACAGTTGTTGCAAACATAGACCTGTGCCGTCCTTATAAGCAGTTGGATTTTTGTGTGTGCAAACTCATGAGATATAGATGTCTTTCCATTAAGATTTTTTTAACCCTTTGTGCAACACAGAGTTGATCAATGCGACATTAACAATAAACCCCTCCCCTAAAAAAACCCCCCAGCAAGTGATGATTTTGATTGAAGAAATGTTTCATTGCCTTTGAAAGGTGAGCCACAGCTGTAAAATAAACAATGATGTGATTTTTACCATCTGCTGCATTCTAAAACAAAAAGAGCAGATGTCTGTTCAGTGAAATTATATACATGTTCAAAAACAGGTTGACATTGGACCTTGTAACATTGTGCTTTCTTTGTTATGTGTTGTCGTCCCCTGGACCTTCCTGTGCCATTCCATTGTTTTCTCCATGACCAGTTTCATCAGTGTTCCACATGGACAGTTTGTGTGGATGACTCCACTAGCTCCGTTCCACTTCAGGACAAGGTTGTGAGGACATTGTGGTGTTGGCATCAATGCAGATGCATGCAGTGCGGATCACTGCATCTTCTACTTCAATTACATGAGGCATTTGTAAATCAAACTCATATTGGTGCATTTTGTCACAAAAGCCAAATGACATTCATCATGAGCTTGTGTGTATGTGTGTCTGTATGTGTGTATGTGTGTGTGTGTGCATGTAAAAGCATGCATGCATGAATTTGTTAAGACTGAAAATGTTGATCATGATGTATAGCATGTCCATATGAGAGAAATCCATGAAATCTATTGCAGTCATATGTTGCCTTGGCTCAGTCCAGAATGCCACAAATAGGTTTTATTTCCTTTCCTGCCATGATGCATAATTTTGTGATACGAAACTCAAACTGCAAGGCTGCCTGTACAAAACCATGAACTCTTTTCTCACAACAAGCCTGTTTTATGGGCTGTGGTTGCTTGGATGATATTGCCTGAAAACATGCAGGAATACCTGGTACAGTAGACTCCTGAACAATGAGATACCTTCAAGTATTGTTTGCGACAGGCACCACCATCCATTGTGTAGTTGGCAAAGTGTGTAAACATTTATTGTGTAACCATGCTAATTTATTTTCATCGTTAATTCATACTCCACCCTTGCACATTTTCATCAAAGCTGAAAGAGTGTCGGCTATCCTAATGACTGTGTTGTCCATGGTACTTTCATTTGCAATGTGTTCGAGTGCACTCTCTTGCATTTGCTACTGCTAGGTGTGACATTATGCATGTGATGGGTCATGAGGCCCTAAGTAGCAACTGATGGGGCTCTTCTCATTGAAATTGATCAGCACACTTTGACTCATTTTTACATCTTTTGCGTTTCTTCTTGAAACAGTTAAAGCTTTCCATCTCAGAACTTTGACTTCCAGTACTAACAATGAAACATTTACCACTGTGGCATCGGGAAAGTGACTTATCAGACTGATGTTGCCTGTTGTGATGGTCAAACTTGTGTTGTCATTTTATAATGCTTTTTTCTGCCATAGATCTACAGCTCAAGGAATGCTCCACACCATGCTGCAAGTGATGTAGAGAAAGTCTCTTGCAACAGGGAATTAGAACCAAAGGGGCACGGACGAAAATCTTACTGACTTGATATCTGTGCCTTGCAGTTGCATATGTGAAATTTAGGTGTTGTGTATTTCTATGCCTTACCATTGTAAGATTTTAGCTAATTTTCCTATTACAAGAGAAAGAGCATATTTATGGCTTCGGCATACTTTTTTCCCCATTAAAGTCTAAACATGAATGTTGCAGATTAGTTTCATTGCATATTTTATACTTTCATACCTGTATGTTTGTTTTGTTTATGTGACTTTAATGCTAATCAGATTGTCCTAAATGCTTTTTTATGAAAATGTTTGTGAAAGGTATTTTTCAAGGGACATTTTAGCTGCAAGAAATCTGGTAATGACTAATATGTTCTGCATCTCCAAGTTGTTTCTTATGATGCTTGCTTGCTTGGTATGAAGTGATTATGCAAACATTAAAAAAATCTGTTTAGAATGGTTTCTGAACAAGATTTTGAGAAGAAAAACCATGCTGCCTGCCTTTAACCTGTAACTTTCAGTGATTCATATGTGGAAGCATCATCAAGATAATTGTGGCTTGAGCTTGCTCAGCTGTATCAGCGTTACACCAGGAACCAAACATTCATTCATGATTATGCAGAAACTGGGCATTTGCTCTCGGAAAGTGTCTGTATTTTAATTTCAGCAGTTTTCATTTCTTATATCATAAGGATTACACCAGGTAACATTTGAATTCCTGTCAATTGTGCATGATTTTCTCATGTGGTAGATAGGTATGAATTTATTTTATAAAATTTGCAGGATTATTTTTTGATCATTGAAAATTTCACATAAGTTATATTTCTTTTCTTTTGGGGTAATTGGATGGGTGGGTTATGTGTTTCATAAAATATTTGATCTTGTTGGTTGTTACATTTAATGTGAGCAGAGAATAGAATGAAAAGTTGTGCTTGAAATTCAAAATATCAGACTCAAATCTCCCCAACCTTTTCTACACACACACACACACACACACACACACACACACACACACACACACACACACACACTGTTCCTGTCAATTGCATACACTGTTTTCAAGAAAAGTGTAATTGGGGGACTGTGACATTTGTCCTCTCTATTTTCACAATAATTTTTATCCCCCTTGAGTTGGATCTGTTGCTTTGTTAAGCTTTGTTTCCGAAGATGGAATAATACTCTGACATCAGAACAGTCTGTTGTAAACCTTGTGCACTGATGTTGCTAATCTCATTAAATGGTGCCACATTTTGTGGTCTTAAAATCACTCGTTTTGTTCTTTTTGACTGTGAATGTTGCATTTTGGGACAACTATAGCCTGATTATTGGTTCTCTTATATCAAATATGACCTAAGATGCTTGCCTTCCTGAGTGCCTGCAAAGGATATTGCAATCTTCAAATTTCACTTCATCCTAGAAGTGTCACAAGGCCGACATTACAGCCAAATTTCACGTTCAACTGTTGCTCTGGCTGTCAAAATGCACCTTTGTTCCATCACGCACTACTCAAACTGGACATTTCGGATAGACTTTCGATAAAGGGCCACACTAATGGACTCGTCCAAGGAGAGGGGTGTGGGAAAGACAGCAAAGCTGGCGGGCAACGGAAGCTGATGGGCCACAGCAATGGATTAGTGTAAATAAATATTTTGTTGGGATTTTATCTATCTATCTATCTATCTAATCTATGTATCTTATCTATCTATCTTATCTATCTAATCTAATATATCTTATCTATCTATCTATCCTATCTAATCTATCTATCTAATCTATCTATCTAATCTATCTATCTAATCTATCTATCTAATCTATCTAATCATCTAATCTATCTATCTAATCTAATTTATCTATCTATCTTATCTATCTATCTATCTATTTATCTATCTATCTATCTATCTATCTGTTTTTGTTCATTCATTACTTATTTGTATGTATGTTTGTTTGTTTATTTACACCAATCAGATGATGTGGCCCGTCAGTTGCATGGCCCGCCAGCTTTGCTGTCTTTTCGCGCACCCCTGTCCTTGGACGAGTCCACTAGTGTGGCCCATTATCGGAAATCTTTCAGAAATTAAAAATTTCCCCCAATACGAACGGTTCGCAACAGTCTATCCACAACGAATGCTCAATCAAGCTCTGCATCAATAAGCGAGGCACTCTTCATCGGACTTCAGCAATCATGGACTGCAATCTATGCAGCGAAGATAATATAACTTTGCAAATGTTCTCGCCATCTCTCCCCCTGTGGGTTCAGGGTAAGAATTGACCCACCGCGTCTCCCTACGCGATTCGTAAGAGGCGAATAACTAGGGACACCATGACTTGATTTGCGTTTAAACTGTTCTAGTAATTATCATGCTTAATGGCCTTATAATTAGTTATATAGCCTGAAAAGGCTGATAGGCCGTAAAACACTATCCATCAATCCATCTCGCCATCTCTGGCACACGCTGGACAGCCTTTGCTGCAAATGGAATTCTTAATGTCGAGGAAGCATTCACAGTGAGGGAACAGTTGGCATGCTCTGTAGGAAAGGAAACGAGCTGGAAAGTGGGCGAAAGAAGAGTTTGCACACTGATGTTGAATACTTTGACTTCTATGGAAAAGTTTCAGTGACAAGAAACTTCATGGGGTAGAGTTGCCAACGAAAAAGACTTTTCAGGAAAAAACCTGTCGCAGAGCCTTTTTGGCCTTTACACTTGGTGTCGTTATCATGCGGAGAGCCACATCCAATCGTGACGTCAAGTCTTCATCTGCTGGAGAGCTTGCTTTCATTGCTTTCTGCTGGCGCTGGTCGTCTGTTATCTTTTTAATGAATAAAGCAATAATCGATTAACGAAAATTTTTAGACTCCCGCAATGACATCAACACCGATCATCTGCGTGCGTGCTAGATTCAAACAGACGAGGCACCATTTAGATTCATCAGGACTTCGACAGCTGAAGCATTGGTGAATGATGGCTCTCTCTGATTAGTGGTCTTTAGGAGTTGCTCAGCAACATGATTAGCAAGAAACTCAACTGAATCTACCACCGTCCTCGGGGTATTGTTAATTTGCCTGATAAGTACACTGGGGTCTTTGCAAGCATTTCTCATGCAGGAGCTCCGACGAAACATCAGTCTCCTACCTTGGCTGCTAGAACGAGAACTTCTTGTCATCATAAACTGAAATGCCTGGCAAACAGTTCATACATAGCCAATTTCACATGGAGGCACCCCTCCACCTTATCCTCTACTGGTTTAATCAATGGAAGCAGACCCGTCTATTTGGTCCCTACTGTGGGAGTTCGTTGGTCAGTTTTTCTCATTGTCTCGGGAGGTGGGTTCACTCCCCTTAAGGGGAGTCCAGTTTTGCAGATTGCACAGGGTACGCAGCGCTGCAGGTCGCGTAGTCATGTTGCTCCAACGGAGAGCCTTTTTTCCTGTATGTTTCAGTACTCAATGAACAGAATCTTTCGAACAGCAGCGTTACCTCGTGTAGTCTATTTCGAAAGGCAGCCGCAACACCCATTTCTGTCAACAACACAATTAGTGATTCCAGAGGGTGAACATTGGCGACAGCATGGCCACGACGACAGCACGATACGAGACGGGCAGAAGATGTCTCAGTGGCCGAGCGTTCAGGTTTCTGGTCCTTCGGATTCCCCTGTGGGTTCGGGGTAAGAATTGACTCACCGTGTCTCCCTACGAGATTCGTAAGAGGCCAATAACCAGGGACACCGTGACTTGATTTGCGTTGACTCTAAACTGTTCTAGTGATTTAGGTGCTTAATGGCCTTGCATTGCCTACAAATACTGATGATAGGCCGTAAAATGCTATCCATCTATCCATCCATCTATCTTCTAGTCCCCTGGCTTGAGTTGTCCCAAGCGGCAAGCGACAGCGATGTTCGGGGTTGCTTGGGTTGCATCATCGTGCAAGGTACTTAAACTCGCATTGCATCTTCCCGTCTATGTGTGCAGTGGTGGCACACTGCAGTACGATGAATCTTTGGTACGACCGTGCGCCAGGGTTGGGTGGGACTACACCCATAGGGAGTAGGCCTTAATGGGGCTGCATGGTTCCTGATTCTGTGTGTCTCATCTGAGTGTCGCTATTTTTGTATTCAGATCTCAGTAAAGGAATGATTCAGTGACCCAGTGGTTACAGAGTAAAGCAGTTGAGCCTCAGATATGAGTGCTGTGCCCTTAGTCGATGGCCAGATGATCGTCGGCAAAGCTCCCGCCTGAGCCCCTGCCTAAGGAGTCTGCGCAGGATCTCATGCAGAGTTTCTATTGGTAGAATGCATCCCAATGATAAAGAGACCGAGACTGCGCGCAATGGCAGACTGCAATATAAAGCTACGGAGAGAGTGTCTGTTCGCAAAGCAGGGCAACTGGCAGCACTAGGACTGGCTTCGTACGCATGCAGTACGATGTGTTATCGGCATAAATCGACCTCGATCGAGACTGACTTACTTCTTGTTGTTGCCCAGCAGGTCGGAAAGTAGGGCAATGCACGCAATGAAGTGTATTCCTGATTGTTGTTGATATCTGCACGACCCTAGCTGTGTGTTTACAATGAAATATTCCCTCTCGTAAGATCGTATTTCTAATGATAGGTAGTCTCGTACCATGCACGTAGCACATCGTGAAGTCTTTCTCATTAAGGCTAGAGTGGAGTTTTTAAGTTTGCAGCCTGTGCTATTCATGCCTTTACAACGTTAGCACACCATCCTGCCTCCGGGACCTTGTCCACCTGTACGTGCCCTGCCGATCGCTCAGGTCTTGCGAAGCGCCGATCGTGTCAAACAGCCCAGAACTTTCGGCAGAAAAATGACACGATCGGCGCTTCGTAGTGGACCAATCGGCGCTTCACCTCCGGCCGGAGTTTCCGCGCGGCAGTAAATGACACGATCGGCACGAAGCGCCGATCGTGTCATTTACTGCCGCGCGGAACTTACGGGCGGAGTTGAATAACTCCGGCCGGAGTTGAAGCGCCGATTGGTCCACTACGAAGCGCCGATCGTGTTATTTACTGAGATTTTCGGCCGAAAGTTTTGGGCTGTTTGACACGATCGGCGCTTCGTACGGTCTCAGGACGCTCTCCGCCTAACAGT
Source organism: Theodoxus fluviatilis (assembly GCA_034096865.1). Classification (NCBI taxonomy): domain Eukaryota; kingdom Metazoa; phylum Mollusca; class Gastropoda; order Cycloneritida; family Neritidae; genus Theodoxus; species Theodoxus fluviatilis. The sequence goes on from JAWQFJ010033789.1 coordinate 34,923, forward strand.
TCCTCGCTTCTCCTTCGACAGCTATGGCAAACGACCCTTTTCCGTCTATGGTCCCCTGACTTGGAACTCCCGTCATCTTCAAATTAGGCAGGCATCTACTTATGTAACAGTGCTTGATGATGATGATGATGATGATGATGATGATGATGATGATGATGATTGGTGATGATGATGATGATGATGATGATGATGATGATGATGATGATGATGATGATGATGATGATGATGATGACCACAATGATGACGACGACGACGATGAAGATGACGACAACGACGATGAAGACGACTTCGATGATAATGATGATGATGACGACGACGATGCTGATGCTGATGATGATGATGAGGAGCTGGATAATGATGTAGGCCTACTACACACACGATGGTGGTCCACTGCGTATTCAAATCGACAGCGTGGAAAGCATCCTCTTTGAAGGATTAACGTGTGTATGTGGTGTGTGTGTGTGTGTGTGTGTGTGTGTGTGTGTGTATGCGAGTGGTGAGTGTGTGTGTGTGCGTGTGTGTGTGATTGGTGTGTGTGTATGTGTGTGTGTGTGTGAATGTGGTATGTGTGTGTGTGTGTGTGTGTGTGTGTGTGTGTGTGTGTGTGTGTGTGTGTGTGTGTGTGTAACAGGGGGTGATATTTTGGAGGTGTCTCACCTGGAAGCTGGCTGGTTTCGCGACTGGCATGCAGTGTGTCGGGCGGACCTGCCGTTGGGCGTGAGAGCGAGGTTTTGGTGTTGAGATTTTGCGATCTGCGCGGATTTTTTAAGGGCCGGCGATTCGCACGATGTATATTTTATTGCGTGCGAGGTGAGTAGGGGCTCGCTACGTTGGATTCCCCTGGCTGCAGAGCGACGTTCGCTCTCAGGTGAAAAATGGTGAGCGGAGATTAAGGAGAACTGTTTTATTGAGGTGTTGATATGTTTTAGAGTGTACAGGCAGACAGCAGAGACGGGCAGAAAGAGGCAGACGAGCAGAAGGACCGAGAGACGGAGGGAGACACACACAGAGAGAGAGAGAGAGAGAGAGAGAGAGAGAGAGAGAGAGAGAGAGAGAGAGAGAGAGAGAGAGAGAGAGAAGAGAGAGAGAAGAGAGAGAAGAGAGAGACAGAGAGACAGGGTGGAAAAGGTTGGACACCTAGAATTTTTATTGTGTCGAGGGCTGACCTACGTGTTTTATGGTTTTATGTAAGAAGGCTGACCGAAGTTTTACTTGTGCTTTTCATTTACCAGTTGAATTTTGAGTATGTGAAGAGTGGATGTAATTTTATAAGATTGGGTTATTTAGGATGTCGTGTTTGAACCATATACAAATGTAAATTTATTCTTCCTTTTCTACCTGTTACGAACATCTTTATGATGAATATAAAGACTTGTAAATAACTCGGGACCTGTTTTTATTTCGTTTTTGTGGATCCCCGTAACTCTGTGTGTGTGTGTGTGTGTGTGTGTGTGTGTGTGTGTGTGTGTGTGTGTGTGTGTGTGTGTGTGTGTGTGAGCGAGCCAGGTGAGCACATATCAGTAGAAGCCTTCGTGCATGAGGTATTTACGTATGGGTCCATAAAGGAATAACATACTGTGTATCTGAGTTACACATTAACAATATCGCACATCGAGGGTGAAATGAAGCCGACCAAATATGCAAGCGTTTCTATGGTTTCATGATCAATAGTCATGAATATAACGATTCGCTTCAGTCATCAGCACTATGTGCGCCTTTTTGTGTGTAGTGTGCAAAAGTTGATGTCAACTTGCCATACATAGGGCCTACCCTGTGCATGTTGCCGAACATCAATGGTGAAACTAGCGTGAATATGTTCGGGCCAGGTTTCACACACAAAAGCCTTTTATTTTGTAGTTGGAGGCTGCTTTGGGATTCTGACCACATTTGCAGGTTATGCGCCGCCCAAGCGCACACGGCAAAAGAGCAACAGACGCTACACAAAAACTGGTGACCGGAGCCCAAACCATCACCATATGATTTTATACACACACACTCACAATCACACACACTCACACAGACAATCACCAGGACAAAACAGAACTAGGCTATCTCACATAGTTAATATTTTAAAAAGCATTCTCTCTCTCTCTCTGCTACCATTGGGAGTAATTTGCCTCCGAAATGTGTTTTCTGCTGCAATTACTACGGCTGTGCATGAGTAAATTGTATTAAGAGCATTTAGAGTATATATATCTTTAACATGTGACATAAAGTACATATACCGTATTTTCATTAAAAAGTTTCAAAATGATTGATTTAATTGAGTTTAGCGTATTGTGGCTGATTACTCGAAATCCCTTCGTATAACTTAAGCCACCTTTCCACCCAAACATTTTCATCTGTTGAAGGGAGACAATTACTTAAATGTCTTTACGTCCAGTGTCAGAAAAGAAAAACGCACCACTGCATTTCCGAGGCAACCCTAGTTTATTTAATAGATTACTCTGATGATAATAAATTTAACAATACATGGGTATGCGGTTACGAAAGAAAAAGTTGCAATGATGATTAATCATGTGAGTGATATTTACGCCATGAGATGCATCTTACAAAGACGTGAAATTTAGAGTTTCACACAATACCAGTTGATGGTCCAACGCTTCCTACAAGTTGGGTGGAAACGAAACTTATAAAGAGATGGTAAAATGCAATTATTCTTGATCTCTACGGTTGTCCGTGTCCGGTGGGAAAAAGCACGGTGTCAATCTCGTGGTAGACGCCATTGCTGGCGCTGACGTCAGCAGCGACCACCATAGCGTCATTGATCCCCACCTTGCCTGTAAAGCAGGGAAGCTCAGTTTCAGGGTAGGGTTTCACAAACTCTTAGCTTGAAGACCCACACTAGGAAATGGGACTTTTACAGACTTGTTCATACATTGTTCGAACAGATGAGTCACTTCACACCAGTAAAGGATCAGGAGGAGGGGAGGAACAGAAGCCTCCGAGGAACAGAGGAGCAGGAGGAGGAGGAACAGGAGGAAGATTGCATAGTGGGAAGTTGCATTTCAATCTCAGGTGCAGGCTTTTTTCTGCAAAGGATGCACTTGTTCTTCATTCAACGCTTAAACGTGCACATTTGCCGGAATTTTTATTTTCATTTTAAAATGTTAACTATAGACCTCGTTAGAAAAGTTAATGCAGGGCATAATTTGTATTAGTTAAAAACCCACATCATCATCATTTAAGTCCTTAGCGCAACGATGTTTACGTCAGTGTCGTCTCATGTGGGACAGCAGGCCAAATTCTGATGCGCAGACACCACACACACACACACACACACACACACACACAGACACACACGCACGCACGCACGCACGCACGCACGCACGCACGCACACACACACACACACACACACACCTGTTCAATTTACGATGCTGTGTTTCTGAAGAGAGCTATCTCACCTTGTGTGACCTTGATAGTCAGCGTCTCGCCCTCCAATGACTTGACCGAGGGTAGAGAGGTCAAACCAGCACTGTAGTCCGTGCCCTGTACCACGTGATAGGTCAGCACCTCTGCAGAGACAATCCCCGTAAATTTCATTTAGTTTATTTCAAACGGGTTACACTTCAGCCTTTTTGCCCCCCCCCCCCCCCCCCCCCCCCCCCCTCCCCCCCCCCCCTCCCCCCCCCCTCCTCTCTCTCTCTCTCTCTCTCTCTCTCTCTCTCTCTATATATATATATATATATATATATATATATATATATATATCTTATCTACATGTAAATCTCTTCCTCTCTGTCTGTGTCTATGTGTAGGGGGTGTGGAGTCATTCTGTAAACTCGAGTCAGTAGTATTGACTCTGGCACAGTTCGCAATGAATGCGTAATAGGCTTGACCCTTCGCATTACAGCCTTGCGCCAAAAATAGTTCGTTCTGATACTATTTTTCTCTCCACTTTTTACAGAAATCATTCAGATGTCAAAACTTGTTTCCATTTCAACACAAACATTTTATTGTATCGAATAAACGCTTGTTTGTTGTCTCAACAAGAGTAAGTTAAGAGTTTTGTGCGAAATAGTCTTAGAACTACTTTAACGGCGTATGTCAGGGAGCACATCGGCTATCCCACAAGCCTCTCGTGTGACCTCCGTTTGCAGAAATTGGCCGAAAACCTTCCATCACGTGATGTCAACAGTGCTAGAGATACTTTTGCCGGTAGGCGAAATCTCTAGTTTACTAGAATGGTGTGGAGTAAGCAGCACTACCTTTGAGTCTGGTGATGTTGAGGAGGAGGTCGTTGACAACATTAGCAGGCAGCTTCTTGAAGGCGTCGTTGCTGGGTGCAAATAGCGTCAATGCCTGGCCTGCAACACGGCATCACACGCCAGGGTGCATCACAATGCACACACCAATGCTCACATGCATTTTGCAGGCACTCACACTTGCAAATACGGCAACAAACACGTAAGCTCTCGGAGAGACATGTGGAAAACCTCATGACGATGGCGCCCATGCAAGGCCTGCAGCTAGAAGACGCACTTGCACACATGCATGCATTCACACATGGGTACTCACACACGTATACCATTCAGCGTGGCTGAGACTATAGTGAATATAGTCTCAGCAACAGGTTGGTCACGTAATAGCCTTAATTCTTCCATTCCAAGCATACCACAAAAAGTATTCAATCGTTGAAAGTATTCCTCCACTTGTTGTGCTACACTCGGACACCGAATTTAAATTGATCAGTCTGCTCAACTCCAGTCTGTGCAGCAGTTCGATCAAACAAAGACAGATACTGGACAGATGGACGGACACACAGGCTGAAAGGTCTGGGGTCTCTCTTTATATTCATGACAATTAGCCTTATAGCAAATCACTTACCGACTCCATCAGTCGATACACGAATCATCGAAGTGTGGACTCCAGCAGCTCGTCAAACAGTGTGAAGGCAGTTAGACCACAGGTTCTGGCCAGAAAGCATTTACTGACGAGAGTGTAACCATAAATTCATGCCACCAGCCCGGAGCCACAGGAATCCTTTTCGCTGCGTTTATACTAGTTTCAAAAATTGCGTATACAGGTGTATACACAGTCGCACGTGCTCACGGCATTTTGCAACCTTTTAGACGAC
>JAWQFJ010033789.1:45000-50000 GCA_034096865.1 Theodoxus fluviatilis
TACTGAGGAAGCGGCAAGTCTGGGCCGAACCAAGTCTGGACATCGTATTGCAAGTGACAAGAGCAACTAGCAAACGGCTGTTGAAAAAAACCTCTTAATTAATGCGTATGGTAATATTATGGAAACTGTTTGTTGAGGTAGCAAAAATGTACAAATTTAGAGCTGTCAATCAAAGTCTTCACGGTGACTTGGAAGCTTGCCATCTCCCATCCTTTTGGCTTCTGTGTTTCACCATTTTAACCCCAAGACCATATCGTGCACCCCCCCCCCCCCCCATCCCCCCACCCCCCCCCCACCCCCCAAAAAAAGAGAGAAAAAAAGAAAGAAGTCCGACCAGCTCACTCTTTCGACGCTACCAGAGCAAAGATTATAGGTTACACAAAGATAGCTCATGCCGAGCTTGTAGTGAGGATCGAGACACGTTGCGCACCAAGCGGTTGCTGTTATTGGTGAATCAAGGGAAGTAATCACAACGCTTAGAGACATGTAAAAGTGCTTGTTTGTCGACGCGTTTCTGATTGCGTTCCGATCATGTTTGTGAATACATTTACGGTGTAATGTGTAATAAAATGATTTGCTGCAATAATGGGGGTGTTTTGGCTTTGTTTTTTTGTAGCAGGCGTTGTGAAATCGAAAGATTTGGTTCATCTAAATGGATGCTTGTGCGCATGCGCGTGAGCCTATAGTCCGTTTAAACATTGCTCTGTCAGTGGACGCTACTGACTTCGCACGCCCGGGGAGTAATGCCAAAGATCCGGCCGCGTTAAAACATGCAAAAATATTAATTAGATTAAAAACTAATCGAAAATAGTCATATTAGACTGTTTTAACGTATACTTTCTGCACAAAACCCACAGAAGATAAGTAAACAAACCTCACCGGTCGTATGTACCTAGATGGCTAGCAGACGAATAATCTTTGTCTCCACTGACAGAGCAATGTTGAAACGGACTATAGGCTCACATTTCCATGAACCAAATCTTTCGATTTCACAACGCCTGCTACAAAAAAACAAAGCCAAAACACCCCCATTATTGCAGCAAATCATTTTATTACACATTACACCGTAAATGTATTCACAAACATGATCGGAACGCAATCAGAAACGCGTCGACAAACAAGCACTTTTACATGTCTCTAAGCGTTGTGATTACTTCCCTTGATTCACCAATAACAGCAACCGCTTGGGGCGCTGCATTTTGAGCGTCTTGTAACTTTGAAGAGCAAAAGCTCGGCATGAGCTATCTTTGTGTAACCTATAATCTTTGACCAGAGTACAACACAAGGTTGAGCGACTCCGGTTGTATTGGTGCACTCTAATGAAAGCGAAAGGGCGAGCTGGTCTCTTTCCAAGGCATCTGGTCACTTAGCGTCATACATTATTATGTCTAAAAATGAAAACCACAAGGACGGATTCTAACCTTCAACAAATTCACAGCTTTTAAAAAATACCTTTTCAAGCAAAGGTTCTCTCAGTACGTAGAATCTTGTTTGACAGACTGTTGGTTGCTAAGCAAGAAAGGATTTTGCACGGAGGGCAAGAGAATAACTCAATTACAGAAACGATGTTCAGCAGGAAACTACTTCGTGACAGAGACTGAATACTTGTGCGTTGGCTTTTGTATATAATTACTAGCCGCTTCGCGGCCAGGCAATGCGCAAAGCGTCAAAGCCACATACAAAGCCAAATTCGTCAGCCGCCATTTTGTTATCTAATTACGTAACCATAACCAAAAATGTGTTCACAGATCTTCATCATTTGACTTTACCTACACATACACCAAATTTCAGTCAAATCGGAGCACTTTGAGTTTTCGGCGGCCGTCTTGTTTGTGCCCACTTCCGGTTACCATGGCGACACCTTTTTTTTTAACCCCACCAGGACCTGACCCCGGCCCACATCTAACCCCATACCAAGTTTTAAGTCGATGGGAACTCCTGTGTCTCAGGCGGCTTCGCCGCCTTCGACACAGTCGTCCATTGTTTACTCAGCCGCCATTTTGTTTTTCTCGTGACGTAACCATGGTAACCGAACAATTTGTTCACAGATCATCATCATCTGACTTTACCTACCCACACACCAAATTTCGGTCAAATCGGAGCACTTTGAGTTTTCGGCGGCCATCTTGTTTGTGCCCACTTCCGGTCACCATGGCAACACCATTTTTTTAACCCCACGTTGACCCGACCCGGGTCCACACCTAACCCCATACCAAGTTTCAAGTCGATCGGAATAAAACTGTGGAAACGTATGAGTGTCACACAGACACACAGACAGACACACAGACAGCTAAAATATATATAGAGATGTCACTGCTGTTTCCTCCGCTTCCAAACAGCAAGATCATAACTTGTCGTTGATTTCCTGAGCGGACTTTAAGGATACGAACGAAATAGGAAATAATGATTTTGTTGTGTCCGTTGTGTGAGAGACCCTACTGATCTATCAGGATTGGAACAAACATAGACTCCAAGTTGGTGTACTCACTTGCAGTTGTAGAGACGTACTGATGATAAACCTGGAAGACCTACGATCCCTTGTGTCTGCTTGCAGTCTTTATAGCCTTACTTGGCCCTTTGACCTCCCTGCCTCTCGTGCCGCTGGACGAGTGAGGAAGCTTACACGTGACCGCAACATGTGCAGCACGTGTTGCATAAAGGAGAAACGTGATAAGACCACCTGGCCAGTCTGGTACGCCAAAGTTACTCATGGCTTCCTACCTTGACTTTTGCCTTCCATTAATTTTTTCAGGACTCGTTTTCCCGCCTTTTGTGAAGGGATCGACGTAATACGACAAGCAAGTCAAGCCATGAGACGACAGAGGGCGGAATTTCTGTTGACACAGCGCTTGCTGCAACAGTTCTGCTTCCAGACGTGTTGAAATAGATAAGGAGTCACGCCAGTGCAGAGAGGCGCAGACAGAATGTCTCAAGATTTGAACTTACTCCTGCAGGAGCGTTGAAGAATAAGATGTAAGCAATCTCGATACTAAGTGCACTGATACCTTCAAATAGCTATGAAATTAAGATCGCTTCACTACAAAATTTGGCAATAGGCCTATATGATGCTGTGGTTAGCGCAAGCAGGTATATATTTGGTGTAAAGACCATGGCTAGAATATTGTACCCTGGGTGTCTTTTACGCACCTGCAGGTGGGTAGGTAGTCTCACACAGTCTCACACACACACACACACACACACACACACACACACACACACACACACACACAAGTGAGAGAGAGAGAAAGAGAGAGAGAGAGAAAGAAAGAGAGAGAGAGAGAGAAGAGAGAGAGAGAGAGAGAAAGAGAGAGAGACAGAGAGAGACAGAGAGAAAGAGAGAGACAGAGAGAAAGAGAGAGAGAGACAGAGAGAGAGAGAGAGAGAGAGAGAGAGAGAGAGAGAGAGAGACAGAGAGAGAGAGACAGAGAGAGAGAGGAGAGAGAGAGAGAGAGAGAGAGAGAGAGAGAGAGAGAGAGAGAGAGAGAGAGAGAGAGAGAGAGAGATGGCTATGGGACTCGGACTCCCTGACAATTGTGCCTTGAGCGAAAATGCCGTAAAGAACTAACCCATCAATACAATACGTTTAGAAACATATCCCGTGTACTTTATTTTGACTGATTCTATCAGTTTAAAATCATGACACTCGGCAACAGTCGAAGATGCCAGCCTGACGAGAGGGTAAATATCCATTATCTTTTGTCCACTGTCGTTTCCCACGGTGGGAAACTGCTGCGTTATCTTTGTTTTGCAGCTGAGGCCAAAGTGTGGAACGTAGGGGACGGAACTGCTTCATCGAGAGTTGCATGGCTTTTCCAGAACTTCGTAAGAATGTCAGAGATTTAATACCATGTTCATTACAAAGGCGTTTTAATCAAGAAAAGAGTACTTCTAAATCGCGAAGAATACAGGCAAAGGAGCCCGTATCCATAATTTCTGTTTGTAACATTGATATGTTCGGGTACAGATAGGTGCAGTGCATATATGGGTGGAGATTGGGAGTATATTGACATACATAGCAAAGCCTAGGTTCATAGGGCAACACATTCTAGTCCACTAAAGACTTCGCGTGCCGGGTTCACATAATGAGGGCAGCATTGAGGAAATTTCATGAGCTGGGGGAATCCGATAAGAGGAAAAGAGGAGTAGGCCTGTTTGGCGCAGATTACATAGCTAACGATGCAGTGTACGTAGCCGTGTTATGTTCTCGTCTCATATGTGTGCTTTTCGCATTGCAGCATTGACTTGCCTTTTTTCTTTCTTTCCGTGGATGATGTTTACGCATGAAACAATGCAGAGCAATCAACGACATTTTTGGTGAATGAATGGTGCTTGCGTGTTGCGTTTGTTTGCATGCATGTGCGTGCGAAAATTTTAATCGTTGTAGATAAATGGATGAATGTGTGCAGGTTTTGGCTCTTGGGGTTCGTGAATTTCTGTGAACGTGCATGTGCCTTCGTGGATGCATTTTATCTAAGCGCAAGCATGCACACCCGCCTGATGTATTCAACAGAATGCGAAATGAGTACTGTAGTTCAAGATTATATCTTCTAATTGAGATGCAAGACTTCAGAAGCTGAAGTAATGTTTTATACTGCTATGCAGTGCACCTGTTGGCGTTATTCTTTCTGCATGCGTCATGCGAAATGTACCACCCCCATTAAGATCATCTTCACCACCACCGCCACTATCACCACCACCACCACTATCAACTGTTCGTCCTCCCCCGTCCCCCTCCCACCCCCAAACATCACAACCACCACCACAATCAACTATTCCATCACCACCAATACTACGACTGTCATTATCACCAAGACCATCTCCATCAAAACCACCATTGACTTTTCTACCACCACTGCGATCACCGCCTCCTCTCCACCACCACCACCACCACCACCACCACCACCACCACCACCACCACCACCACCACCACCACACCACCACTACTTCCACTGCTATAGCACGATCATTACCTCTGCCAACCATACCCCTATCGCCACTAT
>JAWQFJ010033789.1:57500-70000 GCA_034096865.1 Theodoxus fluviatilis
TTAGCGTGGAAGCCATTTTGCCGCCTGCATGTGATACCACGCGAGCTACAGCAAGAAAGGGACGTGGCTGTGGACGGGTCAATTCCTCCCGCCTCTATGGGTCTGCACGTCTCCATTATCAACCCGTTAGAAGTACCAGCGTTTTCTTCACCGCTACAGGTACGAGCGTCTCGTCATTCGCCCCGTTTGAAGAGCGAGTATTCCTCCCGCCTCCACGCGTCTGCACCTCTCGCCTTTCGTCCCAGTTTGAGGAATGAGTTTTCTTCCATTTCCACTCAACAGCGTAGCCATGTGCCTGCAAAGTGAGGGAGCTCCACTCCACTTGGCAGCAAGACAACGAGACAGCCAGGAACAGGTTTCATGGTTTGAGCTCTCGTCAACCTCCTGTGTTTTTTCTGCGCTACTACCCCCCCCCCCCCCCTCCCCTCTCACTCTCATCTACATTCACTAGTGCCGCTGCAACTGTCGTCCCAAAGGTAGGATACCTTCGTGAAAGAGGACTTACTGTGAAACTGAGTTGGCCACTCTGTTTTTCAGAAACCACGAGTTTCGTCGGACACCGTCTACGAATTCAGTTAAGTACTTTTTGAATGGTTGGCAAGCCCTAGTATTCTATCCTTAGTGAAGATTCAATCGAATTATCATTTCTCCAGTATCATTACTAACCTTTAATTATCCATTCTCTTTAATTGTTATCCAAACAAATTAAAGTGATTTTGACCTGTGTCCTCACTGTTCATTCTGTCTTGTTCCATCGTTTTGATAGAATGACTGTGAGATAGTGTTGCCAGTTCGGCTGTGTGTGCATGTTTCCCCTAGACTTATTACTTAATTTAGAGAAAACGAGCTAGTCGAGCTGCGTAACAGGTGCACAATGGTGAAATGCAGCACACAGAAACATGCAGTACTGTAACTGCAGCACACATAAACGCACAGAATTGAACTGCAGCACACAGAGATATGCGATGTTAAACTGCAGCGCACAGAGACACACAATGGTGAACTGCAGCAGCGCACAGGGACACACAATATGAACTGCAGCAGCGCACAGAGACACACAATGGTGAACTGCAGCAGCGCACAGGGACACACAATGGTGAACTGCAGCAGCGCACAGAGACACACAATGGTGAACTGCAGCAGCGCACAGAGACACACAATGGTGAACTGCAGCAGCACACAGAGACACACAATGGTGAACTGCAGCAGCGCACAGAGACACACAATGGTGAACTGCAGCAGCACACAGAGACACACAATGGTGAACTGCAGCGCACAGAGACACACATTGGTGAACTGCAGCAGCACACAGAAACACACATTGGTGAACTGCAGCAGCGCACAGAGACACACAATATGAACTGCAGCAGCACACAGGGACACACAATGGTGAACTGCAGCGCACAGAAACACACATTGGTGAACTGCAGCAGCACACAGAAACACACATTGGTGAACTGCAGCAGCGCACAGAGACACACAATAGTGAACTGCAGCGCACAGAGACACACAATGGTGAACTGCAGCAGCACAGAGACACACAATGGTGAACTGCAGCAGCGCACAGAGACACACAATGGTGAACTGCAGCAGCGCACAGAGACACACAATGGTGAACTGCAGCGCACAGAGACACACAATGGTGCACTGCAGCGCACAGAGACACACAATGGTGAACTGCAGCGCAAAGAGACACAATGGTGAACTGCAGCAGCGCACAGAGACACACATTGGTGAAATGCAGCAGCGCACAGAGACACACAATGGTGAACTGCAGCAGCGCACAGGGACACACAATGGTGAACTGCAGCAGCACACAGAGACACACAATGGTGAAGTGCAGCGCACAGAGACACACAATGGTGAACTGCAGCACACAGAGACACACAATGGTGAACTGCAGCAGCACACAGAGACACACAATGGTAAACTGCAGCAGCACACAGAGACACACAATGGTGAACTGCAGCAGCACACAGAGACACACAATGGTGAACTGCAGCAGCACACAGAGACACACAATGGTGAACTGCAGCGCACAGGGACACACAATGGTGAACTGCAGCACACAGAGACACACAATGGTGAACTGCAGCAGCACACAGAGACACACAATGGTGAACTGCAGCAGCACACAGAGACACACAATGGTAAACTGCAGCAGCACACAGAGACACACAATGGTGAACTGCAGCAGCACACAGAGACACACAATGGTGAACTGCAGCGCACAGGGACACACAATGGTGAACTGCAGCGCACAGAAACACACATTGGTGAACTGCAGCGCACAGAGACACACAATGGTGAACTGCAGCAGCGCACAGGGACACACATTGGTGAACTGCAGCAGCGCACAGAGACACACAATGGTGAACTGCAGCGCACAGGGACACACAATGGTGAACTGCAGCAGCGCACAGGGACACAAATTGGTGAACTGCAGCAGCGCACAGAGACACACAATGGTGAACTGCAGCAGCGCACAGGGACACACATTGGTGAACTGCAGCAGCACACAGGGACACACATTGGTGAACTGCAGCAGCACACAGGGACACACATTGGTGAACTGCAGCAGCGCACAGGGACACACAATGGTGAACTGCAGCAGCACACAGAGACACACAATGGTGAACTGCAGCGCACAGGGACACACAATGGTGAACTGCAGCGCACAGAAACACACATTGGTGAACTGCAGCGCACAGGGACACACAATGGTGAACTGCAGCAGCGCACAGAGACACACAATGGTGAACTGCAGCGCACAGAGACACACATTGGTGAACTGCAGCAGCGCACAGAGACACACAATGGTGAACTGCAGCGCACAGGGACACACATTGGTGAACTGCAGCGCACAGAGACACACATTGGTGAACTGCAGCGCACAGGGACACACATTGGTGAACTGGAGCAGCACACAGAGACACACAATGGTGAACTGCAGCAGCGCACAGGGACACACAATGGTGAACTGCAGCGCACAGAGACACACAATGGTGAACTGCAGCAGCACACAGAGACACACAATGGTGAACTGCAGCAGCGCACAGGGACACACAATGGTGAACTGCAGCAGCGCACAGGGACACACAATGGTGAACTGCAGCGCACAGAGACACACAATGGTGAACTGCAGCGCACAGAGACACACAATGGTGAACTGCAGCAGCGCACAGGGACACGCAATGGTGAACTGCAGCGCACAGGGACACACATTGGTGAACTGCAGCGCACAGGGACACACAATGGTGAACTGCAGCAGCGTACAGAGACACACAATGGTGAACTGCAGCGCACAGAGACACACAATGGTGAACTGCAGCGCACAGAGACACACAATGGTGAACTGCAGCGCACAGAGACACACAATGGTGAACTGCAGCAGCGTACAGAGACACACAATGGTGAACTGCAGCAGCGTACAGAGACACACAATGGTGAACTGCAGCGCACAGGGACACACAATGGTGAACTGCAGCAGCGTACAGAGACACACAATGGTGAACTGCAGCGCATAGAGACACACAATGGTGAACTGCAGCGCATAGAGACACACAATGGTGAACTGCAGCGCACAGGGACACACATTGGTGAACTGCAGCAGCACACAGAGACACACAATGGTGAACTGCAGCAGCGCACAGAGACACACAATGGTGAACTGCAGCAGCGTACAGAGACACACAATGGTGAACTGCAGCGCATAGAGACACACAATGGTGAACTGCAGCGCACAGGGACACACATTGGTGAACTGCAGCAGCGCACAGAGACACACAATGGGAACTGCAGCGCACAGAGACACACAATGGTGAACTGCAGCAGCGCACAGAGACACACAATGGTGAACTGCAGCGCATAGAGACACACAATGGTGAACTGCAGCAGCGTACAGAGACACACAATGGTAAACTGCAGCGCATAGAGACACACAATGGTGAACTGCAGCGCATAGAGACACACAATGGTGAACTGCAGCAGCGTACAGAGACACACAATGGTGAACTGCAGCGCATAGAGACACACAATGGTGAACTGCAGCGCACAGGGACACACATTGGTGAACTGCAGCAGCACACAGAGACACACAATGGTGAACTGCAGCAGCGCACAGAGACACACAATGGTGAACTGCAGCAGCGCACAGAGACACACAATGGTGAACTGCAGCAGCGCACAGAGACACACAATAGTGAACTGCAGCGCACAGGGACACACAATGGTGAACTGCAGCAGCACACAGAGACACAATGGTGAGCTGCAGCGCACAGAGACACACAATGGTGAACTGCAGCGCACAGAGACACACAATGGTGAACTGCAGCAGCGCACAGAGACACACAATGGTGAACTGCAGCAGCGCACAGAGACACACAATGGTGAACTGCAGCAGCGCACAGAGACACACAATGGTGAACTGCAGCAGCGCACAGGGACACACATTGGTGAACTGCAGCAGCACACAGAGACACACAATGGTGAACTGCAGCGCACACAGACACACATTGGTGAACTGCAGCAGCACACAGACACACAATGGTGAACTGCAGCAGCACACAGACACACAAGTGGCTTGTTCATAACAACTCAGCGCTGCATGAGCGCTTAATGTTGGCAATTGAGCGCTTCATTGCTCACCTGAACGCCCCAGATTTTGTGCAGCGCTTCACTTGTTAAAGGGGAGGTAAATCTTCTGCGCCCCATGTTGTGTTGATAGACGCGAAGAAAATATTTTCTTTGCCACAGACATCGTTTATGCACGTTTACATGTATTCTGCATGAATAAAGTCCACTACGGTGTCATCCTTACTTGCCATTCTTCGCGCATACAGGGCGCTTGGGGCAAATAAAGCCCGTTCCAGTCCCAAAATGATGTTTCTGAGGGTTATTGTACGCGTCGACGGCCAGTGCGGGATCGAAGACGCCATTTTGAATTGATGCGAAATCATCCTGCTGCACGTCGGATTGGTGATTCACAGCGCTGCTCAGCGCTGAGTGAGCGCTGAGTGAATCGCGCCCCAAATTGCCGTTCACGAGTGAATCACATTAAGCGCTGAGTAAGCGCAATGAAGCACTGCGCCTTCTGAACTCCCCTAATGGTGAACTGCAGCGCACAGAGACACACAATGGTGAACTGCAGCGCACAGAGACACACAATGGTGAGCTGCAGCGCACAGAGACACACAATGGTGAACTGCAGCAGCGCACAGGGACAAACAATGGTGAACTGCAGCAGCACACAGAGACACACAATGGTGAACTGCAGCAGCACACAGAGACACACAATGGTGAACAGCAGCACACAGAGACACACAATGGTGAACTGCAGCAGCGCACAGAGACACACAATGGTGAACTGCAGCGCACAGAGACACACAATGGTGAACTGCAGCAGCACACAGAGACACACAATGGTGAACTGCAGCGCACAGAGACACACAATGGTGAACTGCAGCAGCACACAGGGACACACAATGGTGAACTGCAGCAGCACACAGAGACACACAATGGTGAACTGCAGCGCACAGAGACACACAATGGTGAACTGCAGCAGCGCACAGAGACACACAATGGTGAACTGCAGCAGCGCACAGGGACACACAATGGTGAACTGCAGCGCACAGAGACACACAATGGTGAACTGCAGCAGCACACAGAGACACACAATGGTGAACTGCAGCAGCGCACAGAGACACACAATGGTGAACTGCAGCAGCGCACAGGGACACACAATGGTGAGCTGCAGCGCACAGAGACACACAATGGTGAACTGCAGCAGCGCACAGAGACACACAATGGTGAACTGCAGCGCACAGAGACACACAATGGTGAACTGCAGCAGCACACAGAGATATGCGATGTTAAACTGCAGCGCACAGGGACACACATTGGTGAACTGCAGCGCACAGAGACACACAATGGTGAACTGCAGCAGCGCACAGAGACACACAATGGTGAACTGCAGCAGCGCACAGAGATATGCGATGTTAAACTGCAGCACACAGAGACACACAATGGTGAACTGCAGCAGCGCACAGAGACACACAATGGTGAACTGCAGCGCACAGAGACACACAATGGTGAACTGCAGCGCACAGAGACACACAATGGTGAACTGCAGCAGCGCACAGAGACACACAATGGTGAACTGCAGCGCACAGAGACACACAATGGTGAACTGCAGCAGCACAGAGACACACAATGGTGAACTGCAGCAGCGCACAGGGACACACATTGGTGAACTGCAGAGCACAGAGATATGCGATGTTAAACTGCAGCGCACAGGGACACACAATGGTGAACTGCAGCAGCGCACAGAGACACACAATGGTGAGCTGCAGCGCACAGAGACACACGATGGTGAACTGCAGCGCACAGGGACACACATTGGTGAACTGCAGCGCACAGAGACACACAATGGTGAACTGCAGCGCACAGAGACACACAATGGTGAACTGCAGCGCACAGGGACACACAATGGTGAACTGCAGCAGCACACAGGGACACACAATGGTGAACTGCAGCAGCGCACAGAGACACACAATGGTGAACTGCAGCAGCGCACAGAGACACACAATGGTGAACTGCAGCAGCGCACAGGGACACACAATGGTGAACTGCAGCAGCGCACAGAGACACACAATGGTGAACTGCAGCACATAGAGACACACAATGGTGAACTGCAGCACACAGAGACACACAATGGTGAACTGCAGCAGCACACAGGGACACACATTGGTGAACTGCAGCAGCGCACAGGGACACACAATGGTGAACTGCAGCAGCGCACAGGGACACACAATGGTGAACTGCAGCAGCGCACAGAGACACACAATGGTGAGCTGCAGCACATAGAGACACACAATGGTGAGCTGCAGCGCACACAGGGACACACATTGGTGAACTGCAGCAGCACACAGGGACACACATTGGTGAACTGCAGCAGCACACAGAGACACACAATGGTGAGCTGCAGCACACAGGGACACACATTGGTGAACTGCAGCAGCACACAGAGACACACATTGGTGAACTGCAGCAGCGCACAGAGACACACAATGGTGAACTGCAGCAGCGCACAGAGACACACAATGGTGAACTGCAGCAGCACACAGAGACACACAATGGTGAACTGCAGCAGCACACAGAGACACAATGGTGAGCTGCAGCAGCACACAGAGACACACAATGGTGAACTGCAGCAGCACACAGAGACACACAATGGTGAACTGCAGCAGCACACAGAGACACACAATGGTGAACTGCAGCAGCACACAGAGACACACATTGGTGAACTGCAGCAGCACACAGAGACACACAATGGTGAACTGCAGCAGCGCACAGAGACACACAATGGTGAACTGCAGCAGCACACAGAGACACACAATGGTGAACTGCAGCAGCACACAGGGACACACAATGGTGAACTGCAGCAGCACACAGAGACACACAATGGTGAACTGCAGCAGCACACAGAGACACACAATGGTGAACTGCAGCAGCGCACAGAGACACACAATGGTGAACTGCAGCAGCACACAGAGACACAATGGTGAACTGCAGCGCACAGGGACACACAATGGTGAACTGCAGCGCACAGAGACACACAATGGTGAACTGCAGCAGCACACAGAGACACACAATGGTGAACTGCAGCAGCACACAGAGACACACAATGGTGAACTGCAGCAGCACACAGAGACACACATTGGTGAACTGCAGCACCTAGAGACACACAATGGTGAACTGCAGCACATAGTCTGTGACACATGTTGTGAAGGTTCTGGAATGTGCCGGAATGTCGTAGCGCTCTCGAGTTGTTTACCTCAGCCTACTTGTCTTGTTGTTGCTTAGTGACATGACGTAGTCAGGGTAAATCCGTCTTTAGAAGTGTCACGTGACGTCATTCGTGAAGCTTCTAGACAATGGAGTGCATTGTACTCAGTTCTAGAATATTCTGGAAACTGTTAACAGGTATATGAGGCGCGACAAAGAGACAGGGAGAGTGCAAAATATAGAAACGGTGAGAGCCCAAGAAGAAAGGTGAGTGGGAAAAGTCCTTCATAAGGAGTGATCGAGTCCTCTACGGGATTGATTTTTGTCGCTGTGTATTGACCAGTGCGTGAACATTGTTTTTTGAAAACGACCAGCGGATTTTGTGGACTTTGACTTCCCGGAGCAAGCTAGGTGAACCCCCGTTCAGAGAGGACTTCGCGAAAGAGACAAGTCGCAACATCCACGATGCTGAATTGCAGCACACATACATGAAGCTGCTCTTAGTCAAACGCAATGTCTATATAAAGCACAAGTGCAGAGAACGCACAGTGCTCTGTGTCAAACAAAAGGGCGAGGAGCGCACAGGTTTGTATGTTCGAACAGCAGCATATGGCCGCACAGTGCAGAGCTGCGGCATGGACACCTGCAATGTCGAATAACAGGACAGGGAGACACGATGTTGAACGCGAACTCACAGCCTCCCAATGGTGGGCAATCGCACACGAACATACAAAGCTGAGCTTACGAGTATGACTATGAAGGCAAAACGTTGACCCGCAGAGCGAGAACACACACTGTTGGGCTCCGGTACCAAGACACACCACAATTAGCTGCAGCTAGAGACACATGAAATTCTGCAGCACGACCTTGCTTGCTTAAGATTCCCTTGCAGCTGAGGATCTCTCTGTAACTTGGTAAGTAAGCAAGGCACGGTTTACCGCTAGTGAAAAAACGGGTTCACGCTCACCATTTCTCTCACTGTAATATTCCACAATGTTCTGTTACCTAGTGGCTCATGCATCTGATACGAGTACCCAGAGAGAGAAAGTTAAGTGGATGCAGGAGTCGGGGGATGGGGATGGAAAGTAAAGGGGCGAGAGGGGTTGTTTTGGGGGTGGGAATTAAGGTGGGAAGGAGAAACTCGCTTTAGATATAGATGCCTTCGTGCAGAAGGCGGAGGAAGAGGTAATTGATCGTGAAGAAGCGCGTTGTATAATGAAATATTTTCTGTCTTTTCCATGTGGTCCAATGTTTTGTCAGCATTATCTGCAGTAAACTTATGCTGAAAAGATTACCAAACGCAAGATTATACTAATCTTTGAAGACGCTTTGAAGGCTATAGAGAAGACCACGAGGCAACACGTGCAAAGCCTGAGCAGACGGTACGTCCCTCTTGTTACAGCAAAAACCTCACATAATTGTCCATTCACTAAGCCTGACAGGTTCTGACTCTGTGAGCAACAACCAGTGATCGAGCTGTTCTTTTATCATGATGCTACAGAAGACCCATAAAACTGCGTCGTTGACAGGTTCCACCTGAGCATTCTGTACAGAATGTACACCTGCAAGGCTGCATCATTCTAGTCCACTTGAGACTTTGCCTGCCGGCAAAAAAGTCTCTAGCACAGTTGGCATCACGTGATGGAAGGATTTCGTCCGAAAAATTCAAATGGGGGTCACACGAGAGGCTTGTGGGATAGCCGATCTGCTCCTTGACAGTGACATACGCCGTTAAAGTAGTTTTAAGGCTATTTCGCACAAAACTCATAACTTACTTTTGTTGAGGCAATAAGCAAGCGTTTATTCGATAAAATAAAATGTTTGTGTTGAAATGGAAACAAGTTTTGACATTTGAATGATTTCTGTAAAAAGTGGAGTAAAAATAGTACTAGAACGAACTATTTTTGGCGCAAAACTGTAATGCGAAGGGCCAAGTCTATTACGCATTCATTGCAAACTGCGCCAGAGTCACTACTGACTCGGGTTCACAGAATGAGGCTGCATATATGCTGTCTGCTGTTAGCTGTGGATGAATATATGTCAAGTTTCAAGGAAAGAAATCGCCGTCGACAGCCTTATTCGAATGGAACGCATAGTATGTCAGAAATAAATCACGTGACCGAACCGTGACAGAGACTACTTGTTGTTGTCTCTGAGTACAGGACGCCACCCGAGTAGAACGGGGTTTACTGACAGTTGTGCACTTCAAATCGTGCGAATCCGTCCATGGTATTTCTAGTATAATCAATTTGATTGAAGCAATAAACTGAAAGTATCACATGCTTTTAAAAGGATCTATAGTCTGAAACAACTGTTTCCCAAAACCAATCAGTCAACGAACCAACCATTCTACCAACCAATCAAACAACCAACCGCCTGACCGACCGACCGACCGAAAGTCGAAGGGACGCACTGAATTGTTAAAAATAATCAAGACAAACCAATTGCTATCATTTGTTTTTTCCTGCTTCTCTAACGGCAAAAGGCTTTTTATCAACTTATTCATTCAACAAATGTTGGGTGGGCCTGATACACCTCTATCATTTGTTCGTAGGCGGGATGACTTTACGAAGATAATACTGTTGTGAAAGTGCTGGTATGTACTGAGCATTGTGGAAGCCTCCAGCTTTTACGCTTGTCCTCTCCACAAGACCGTTGCTTGGTTACGTGACGTAGTCAGGGCGGATCGCTTTGAAGTGTCACGTGACGTAGCTTCGTGCTCCTTCGAAGACAATAGAGTGCATTCTAGACGGTTCTTGATGATTCTAGAGAACCTGCAAAAAAGGTATGTAAAGTTGGGCGGCGTTAGAGTGCAAAGAGGTGAGAGCGCGAGAAAGTAGGTGCATGTGAAAAGTCCCCTGTCTAAGGAGTGATCGAGTCCTCCAAGATCCAGATCCAGAGTAAAGTGTAGGGGAGAGCGGGGCTAAAAGTAACACGGGTTGGAAGTAACAAGCAGCATTACTCCTTACTGTTTATGAGTTTTCTGCTGAGACTGAGACAGTTGTTCCCTTTACTCATTCTCCATTTCCCAAGAAAAAATGGCGGAACGGAATCGACGCATGTGAGAATGGGAACAAAAAGTTCGAAATTCAGGCATGTGAGTAACTTTTTGCAATTTGTAAAGAGTATCATGTATCTCTAAATCACTAATGCTTAGAATACTGACAGAAACGGTTCAAGAAAGCTTGTTGCTTTATCAATGTTATCATACCATCAAAATCTGCTTCTCGTTTTCTGTGTTGGCTGCTGGGTTAGGGCCGGTGATCAACAGTGGGATGGGGCTAGTTGTAACACACCAGAAGGGGCTAGTTGTAACATGATACAACCAGCCCCACCTGTGTTACGACCAACCCCATTTTTCTATTCGCTACAAATTGAAGAAAATAAGGAGGAAAAAGTCAGTGTGTGTGTGTGTGTGTGTGTGTGTGTGTGTGCGCGCGCGTGTGCGTGTGTGTGTGCACATGCATGTTTAAGTATGCGTGCTGCATGGAGCTGTGCCTGCCTCTATGTGGTATTTTTGTTTAATGAGGATTGTGTCTAGATCTTTTGTATTTTTTTCCTCGTAAATCAACTTAAATAAATTTAGACATTTATTTTTTTCCAGAATGGTTCGAAACTACCAGAGGAAGACCTCACGTAGACAGACAGCAGTTTTAACCAACACCCCAGAAAAGAACAAGCTGAGCCGGGAAGAAAAAACTAACAGAAACCGTGCACCTATTAGAACAGGAGGTAGAAATACACTGCAGAAACAGAAAGGGAACAAAAAGTCGAGAAAAACATCAAGCTACAAAAAGTCTGACTCTGTTTCCACAGACTCTGAGGAGGATTTTTGTTTGGTTTGTTGTGAACCCTATTCAAACAGCATGCCAAACGAGAAATGGGTTCAGTGTGTGAGGTGCAAGAATTGGTCTCATGAAGAATGCACACAGAAAAAACCCAGTTACATCTGTCAAAACTGTGATTCAGATGACTCAGATTGATGTGCTGATTATGTCACTGGCACATTTACATTTGTGTTTGCTTTGTTTGTGCAAGTACATGCAGTGGAGGATTTTTGTTTGGTTTGTTGTGAACCCTATTCAAACAGCATGCCTAACAAGAAATGGGTTCAGTGTGTGAGGTGCAAGAATTGGTCTCATGAAGAATGCACACAGAAAAAACCCAGTTACATCTGTCAAAACTGTGATTCAGATGACTCAGATTGATGTGCTGATTATGTCACTGGCACATTTACATTTGTGTTTGCTTTGTTTGTGCAAGTACATGCAGTGGAGGATTTTTGTTTGGTTTGTTGTGAACCCTAGTGGGATAGGTAGGGGTTGGGGTATGTGGAGGATGGGCTATGTAGGGGTCGAGTATGTAGAGGATGGGCTATTTAGAGGATGGGCTATGTAGGGGATGGGCTATGTAGGGGATGGGCTATGTAGGGGATGGGCTATGTAGGGGATGGGCTATGTAGTTGTTGGGCTAGGTAGGGGATGGGCTATGTAGGGATGGGCTATGTAGAGGATGGGCTATGTAGGGGATGGGCTATGTACGGGATGGGCTAGGTAGGGGATGGGCTAGGTAGGGGTTGGGCTAGGTAGGGGATGGGCTAGGTAGGAGTCGAGTATGTAGAAGATGGGCTATGTAGGTGCTGGGGTATGTAGAGTACATGCTGTCGATTACCATTAAGTCTTTTTTTAATGTCTAATATTATTGTGTTAAAACCA
>JAWQFJ010033789.1:75000-95000 GCA_034096865.1 Theodoxus fluviatilis
TGACATCTGAATGATTTTTGTAAAAAGTGGAGAGAAAAATAGTATCAGAACGAACTATTTTGGGCTCAAGGCTGTAATGCGAAGGGTCAAGCCTATTACGCATTCATTGCGAACTGTGCCAGAGTCAATACTCGGGTTTACAGAATGACGTTAGGTACCCTCCTCGAGGGCTAGCCGAGGGCGAGGAAAGCATCGAAAGACGTCTAAGAAACGGCCAATTATCATTTGGCAAGGCGGGAGTCCGAGAGAACATGGCTACGTCCTGGCGTGAGAGTCGATGAAGAAGTTGCCGATAGACGAAATAACTGACGATACAGACATCACAGTAGTTTTCCATGTGATAAAACATACCATGGTGACATCTCGAAGGGCACAGGAACTTTTTCCAAGAAAAGAAAGCAACCCGAGTTCAATTGTAGACAATTTTGTCGAAAATGTTGTGACTCGATACACTTAGATCAATTCAAAGGACATTATTCAGAGAGTGGACATGTACGGTGCTTCGTGTATGCAAACGATTAAGAAAAGTCGACAGTGTTTGTTCGGAAATAACCTATACACATACTCCTCAAAATATACAAATGAACACTCGAACAGCAAATACTTCGGTTAACGTACACTTTTCCATTCTAGAACTGTGAGAGGCAATTTACAGGCACTGCTGTCTATGACCGGCAACGCAACTGGCACGGTCTCCGCCATTTTGGTGGGCCGAGCGCTAACCAAGGGCGCGTTTGTTAGGCGTAGATTCTCTAGAGAATATCGAGGGCTAGGAGTTGCCTACGTTTCTCGCTCATTAGCCGTAGGTGCGTCTCGCTCCCCCTCGACTAGCCATCGAGGCGAGCCTCTTGCCTAACAAACGCGCTCCAAGATGGCTTCCGCGATGCCTTTTCATAGTCGCAGAGTGCACTTCTCAACCAACTGAACAAACCAGCAGCTGCAGACTGGTCGTTTCCTGAGGAAGCTGATAATATATATTATGTTGCCGCTAGGCATCAAGGTTCGGCACTACTTAAATAGAAAAGTATGTCGAAACAACAGTGCTGACATGCAGCGTTAGCAAGAGTTTATCAATGCTTACATCAAGGGAGGTTACGCAACAAACTAAAGGCTAATATAAGAAATAATGGTACCTCCCTTCGAACTTTTAAGAAGTTTTTCATGGAAATTTCTTGCGCACATCTCGCCAGGTAAGTAGTTCAGAGCAGTTATTCTTTCAAATAAAGAAAAAAGAAAACAAGCATAGCTTCTTGTAAATTCCCTCATAGGCTGAGTATTAATAATAATAATAATGGGTATTTATATAGCGCTAATTCTCAAGTGAGCTCTAAGCGCTTTACAATCTCGTTCACACATCACAAGCAGACAATCAGATACAAGCAAATCACGTAGGCAATCAACACTAGCAGCAAAATCACATACAATCAGAGCAAGCATACAAACACATAACATTAACAAGCGAGCAGGCAGAATAATCAAACACTGTTGAAGCAAGCAACAACAAAAGAAAAAATAAACAAACAAGCAGGCTAAATAATCCAACACAATCAAGCAGGCATACCAACACAATAAATAAACAAGCAAGCAGACAACCAATCGACAATCTAAACAAGAATGAAATAAGCAAATAAAGAGAACAAACAAGCAAGCAAACACAAACGAGATAAGTGAATCAAAACAAAATATTTACAAAATACAATTACGAGAATATGTACGGGGAGCTGTGAAGTTGAGCGGGTGGGGTCAGTGGGAGGGGGGGGGGGGGAGAGGGGGGGGGGCTATTTGGCAGATGTGTATAAAAGAGAGAACAGGTGTGTCTTTAGATCAGCGCGGAAAGAGTCAGACTCGGAAGAGGGATACAGACGAAGATTAGCAGGGAGAGAGTTCCAGACGAGAGGAGCGGAGGCAAAGAAAGAGCGGTCACCAAAAGATGATTTCATTTTACAGGTCGAAATGTGTGCCACAGCGCATATTTGTGATGGCGACTTCTTTTCATTCCCCAAACGCAGCCATTTTGGACCTACACGCGCAGTCTCTCCGCGGCGGACTATCCAGCGCTCGATAGAGCTGGCCTATGCAAGCCGTTCAAGAGCCGAGCGCTATCGAGCTCTCTCTAGCGCCCCTTCTCTTGAACGACCTACTGCAGTGGGTATAGAAAGAAATGTCCACCGGTTGCTTCCTTCTCCTCTCAGAGCGGCCGCCACCTAGAGACCTCGTCTTCTTTGCTGCTGCTCGATCTTTCCATTCAGCGTTAGTTCCAGACCGTTCTTTGTCACTGTAGACGTGTGTCGAGAGTCAGGGCGAAAAATCGTCGCTTTTTTCGACACGATATCAAAGAAATATTGTAGTTTTCAAGTGCAGTGTCTTCAAATCGCGACCACTTTCGATGCACAAATTTCTGCTGCGATTTATGGGTCACGCCCATGTAGTTTTTGTCGCAAGAATCCTTGTTTAGAGTTCTAACGCGAAATACAATATATATCAATAACAATGTTGTGAAGCTTACCCCGCATAATTCACTCAGTTGACAGGCCATAAAACGATGTTCATTTCACCCAAATGTATAAGGTAAATCCTTCTTCTCCGGTTTTGTTAAAACGCCTAGGACGGGGGAAAAGTTTGCTGGTGGCGAGTACAGGAATCTGTAAGATGGAAGCAAACTTGTTGCATATGAAGTGTCATAAATTCGATGTCCTCGTCTAGGCGTGTTGTTTCCTTGCAAGAAATTGACGGCATGTCTTCTTTCCCCTTGTATGTATGTGTCCACGTTGAGTCAGTCCACTAGACGTCTGTTCCCGAGCTAGGTACAAAGGCTGCTGAAGTTTTGAGCTTTCACGCGTTGGACTTTCCAACTGTGACGGTAAAGTATGGTCTTCGAAAAAGCAGTTGGCATATGATACATTAAATTATAGAGGACGTTATCCATCTTTGAAAATGAAATATACACATACTACCTTTAATCACACACACTCTTGGTGTAGCACGATGTAGAGATCTTGGTGTAGTATAGTAGTCTTAGTTTAGTACGGTATAGAACTCTCGGTGTAGTACGGTGTAGATCTTTCGGTGTAGTATGGTGTAGAACTATTGATGTAGTATGGCGTAGTTCGGTGTAAAACTCTTGGTGTAGCACGGTGTAGAATTGTTGGTGTAGTGCGATGAAGAACTCTTGGTGTAGTACGATGTAGATCTTTTGGTGTAGTACGGTGTAGAATTGTTGGTGTAGTGCGGTGTAAAACATTAGGTGTAGTACGGTGTATAACTTTTGGTGTAGTACGGTGTAAACTCTTGGTGTAGTACGGTGTAGAATTCTTGGCCTAGTGCGATGCAAAACTCTTGGTGTAGTACGATGTAGGGCTCTTGATGTAGTGCGGTCAAAGATTATAGGTTACACAAAAATAGTTCATTAGCTCATTGTTGTGAGGATCGAGACACGTTGCGCCCCCAAGCGGGAATGAATATGGGTGAATCAAGGGAAGTAATCACACCGCTTAACGACATGTATGTAAATTTGCTTGTTTATCGACGCGTTTCTGATGCGTTCCGATCATGTTTGTGAATAAATTTACGGTGTAATGTGTAATAAAATGAGTTGCTGCAATAATGGGGGTGTTTTGGCTTTGTTTTTTGTAGCAGGCGTTGTGAAATCGAAGTCGAACATAGACATAGATCTACATGGTATGGTTTGACTGGGAACGATCTATTTTTCATTATTATCGAAGAATGCAAGCTTGTTTATCAACGTATATGTTACAGTCAAATCGGAAAATCGGGCATTCTCCGAGAATGCCTGAAAGTTTAGGCATTCACGGTAAATCCCTGGTTTGATCAGGCAATACCGGTAATGACTGAAAATTTTCAGGCATTATCAGGAAATGACTAAAATCTACTTGTACAAATTTCCCGTTTTGCCTGACTGTTAGGCAAAACGGATTGTTCTGACCTCGTCTGTTTGGTGAAAAAAACAGAAACAAAGGATTTCAAATATTTTAAAATATTCAATAGAAATAGGCATCTCTCTCTCTCTCTCTCTCTCTCTCTCTCTCTCTCTCTCTCTCTCTCTCTCTCTCTCTCTCTCTCTCTCTCTCTCTCAGGGCTGAGTAGAAAAAAGTATGTATATGCTTATCACATAAACATGGCTTAATAAAAATTTCGTTTTGTTTCTCTGTCTTTCTCTCTCTGTTCTCTCTCTCTCCTTTCAAATTTCTTTCTTCTGTTTCATTCTTTCTTTCTCTCTCAATCTTATTTTTCTCTTTCTATCTGACCGCTATCCTTCTCGCCTTTTCTTTTTTCTCCATTTCACTCGCTTTTTTTCCTCCCATTCTTTTTTCTCTTTTCTTGATTCTTTTTGACTCACATGCGAAGCAAAAGTGAGTCTATGTACTCACCCGTTTTGTCCGTCCGGGCGTCCGGGCGTCCGAAAACTTTAACATTGGATTTTTCTCGGAGACTATTAAGTCTATCAATACCAAATGTGGCATGATGGTGTATGATGACAAGGCCTCAAAAAACATACATAGTGACTTGTCCTTGCTTCAAGGGCAAAGTAAGCCCTATCTTTTGATACCAGTTTGGTTGATCTTGCTTCAAGGTCAAGGTCACAGGAGCTCTTCAAAGTTGGATTGTATACATATTTTGAAGTGACCTTGACCCTGAACTATGGAAGATAATTGTTTCAAACTTAATAATTATGTGGGTCACATGTTATACCTTCATCATGAGACACACTTGGTCACATATCATCAAGGTCAAGGTCACTTTGACCCTTATGAAATGTGACCAAAATGGGGTAGTGAACCACTAAAAGTGACCATATCTCATGGTAGAAAGTGCCAATAAGCACCATTGTGCTTCCTATGTCTTGAATTAACAGCTTTGTGTTGCATGATCTTGGATGACCTTGACCTTTGGTCAAGGTCACATGTATTTTGGTAGGAAAAAAGTGTAAAGCATTTCTTAGTGTATGATGTCATTGGTAGGTTTAGTTGTTTGACCTTGACCTTGAAGGTCACCTGGAGGTCAAGGTCATATAAAGGTCAAGGTCAAGCATGAGTCGTATGGGCTTTGCCATTCTTGTTTCTCATTTTGTAATTGTTTGTCTTTTGTTTTTATTTCTCTAATTAAAAAATATCGTATTGTTTGACTAGGTGTGAACCCCAGGGTAACACTGCCAACATTCACCTTGGAAATGCAAATCTCCGTACTGAGGAGTTGGTGAACGATGACAGTGTGGCATTGCTTGACAGAAAATATAAACAAATTCACCACCACAGACAAGCTAGCAGGGTATGTCAGCTCCAGCAAGCAGAAAGAATGGTGAAGCGGAGTCGCTTGGATCTCGGTCATGGACAGAGAGGTGATAACGTCGCTCTACCCATTCCCATGGTGGATAGAGGCCGTGGAGACCCGCGGAATATCCTGGGATTGATTCTTGACAGGAGTGAAAATGACAACTACACACTATTATCAGTATCAGCAGCAGCAGTATCAGCAGCAGCAGCAGCAGCAGCAGCAGCAGCAGCAGCAGCAGCAGCAGAATCTTTGGAGTAAATGTTGTCCCACATTTACTCTCTCTGTGTTTTTTCGCCAATGGAAAAATCGGTAGTTTTATTCCATTTCGCACTTTATCTTCACATACCACGATTAGGCTTTTACAGATTTGCCCCAACCCTTTCCTCTCTTTTTCTTCGACTCTACAACCATCTATTCCCGCAAGACTTTCAACCTCTATCAAACACCCTTCCTCCTACCCCTCATCACCCTCACCTCCACCATCTTCCTGAACGGCTTACTCCCCTCCAATTGTGATATTTCGCACGCTTTTTCTAGCTGCTTTATCGTCAGATTTTCAGTATGAGAGCCCCTTCCTCTACACGGAAGGAGAGGAGGAGGGGATGGGGGGTAAGAGACGAGGGGGGTGGGGTAGGGGGAGCAATGTGCGAGAAAGTTGTAGAGGAACCGCAATACTCGACGTGATATCGTGGACTATAAAACCAGAGAGAACGAGGGAAAAGTGTAAGAGTGGTTGATTACTGGAGGGCGGAGAGTGTTGGGTAGAAGCGAGGCTGGGAGCGTTGGCTGAAACGTGGGAAGTGAGTGCATGCGGAGCCACAGATCACTATTCGACGATTTATAAACACCAAAAAATCTCCAAGCTTGTAATCTACGATTTCAAGATGTGCGACTAGTGTTTGATTGTGAAGCTAATTTGATAGTCTGTTTTAAAGACTTTCTTTATGTAGACATCGTACAACCTCGATCGGAAAAGGAGTCAAGAAAAGCACAGACTGGAAGGTGGCAGCGTTGTTGAAACAACATACACACAGTACAAGTGCATTAAGACGCAAGTTGCATCGATGTCATTTTTTGACTGGGTTAAGCAACAGGTTTTGAAGCAGTCAATTCAAGAACTTCATCCCAGATTTGGATGTCTACTGATTGTGGCGGCTTGTGTCAACCTGCCTATTTTCCAACCTTATCTTTCCACCTCACTTCACACATCATATTCCGAAGCAGTCACATCGCGCCGAATGAACGCACTGTCTCCATGCTTGTACATAATTGTATAATGTACTCGGTAAACAATTCTCAGATTAAGTTTTTCACGTGCAGATGCTAGGAGGATGGAAGATCGAAAGACTAGTCAGAGGAGGGGGGTTGCTTTCCTGCTATGCAAAATCTATGCCACACTCACTTAAATAGTCTCCGGAGAATGCAGTTGAATAAGGTAAAGTAGCAGAAAACACAGGTGGGAATGCAGAAGTATGCACTATCCGGAAAGCAGGAGCCAGACAGACTGAAACATACAGATAAATGAAAAGAAGAGACAATACGCTTAGGTACCACAGACTTGTTATCTTTTTATCATCGTTATTCAATCAGTTTTAAATTAAATTTTTGTGTGTGGAATAAAGTTATGTAACATTAAAAGATGCTGACACGTATCAATGTAATATGTGAACGGAGCCTCTGCATTGCCGACGAAGAAACATGGTGTTCAGGGTGCATGCTGCAATGATGACGCTGCTCGGTCGGCTCTGAGTCACAGCTGCGCGCTCGCTCTGCTCCCTTGGACGGTAATGATTCACCAAGCAGACTCTCAGTCTTTGAAGGGATCGGCCTATTGAAAACTGCAAAATCAAAGTAAGTTCTTTTGGTAAGGTGCAAAGCGACTGTGGTTAACTTTTAAGATGCTTCTTGCTTTGGTTCATATTCGATGATAAATGTTCTATGACCTCATAGGAACGTATGGCCTTCAGATTTGTGTAGATCCTCCTTGGTCAGAGCTTAAATATAAAACCTTGTAAGTTTTGCTGTATCAAATTTATTGACTCCTGCTGTAATCAAATGACAGTTTGTCATTAGAGGTGATTCATCTCGTCACAAAGATTGCTCTCTGTGTTGAAATGTGGTATCCATTGCTTATAAAAACGGAGACATTATGTGATGCACTGGCTTTCCATCGCATTACAGCTCAGTGTACCTGCTGGAGATTCACCTCAACGCCTGCCTCGGTGACAACGTAGCCAAGGCCTGACAAATGCTGGGGAGAAGACGCAGGAAGGTAAGCACATAACACTTTTGACTTTATTCAGTGGAAGTGCTTGCAACATAACTTTTTGGATGGTAAAGAGTCTTATGTGATATTGCATTCGTTTTGTCTTTTACACATAGCGATGGATTGAGTGACAGCAATTCAAATCACAATGCTGCTTCTGTGAAATGCTGAAAAGATGTAGGAGAAGCTGGCATCCAAATACTAGTAAAGGAAGGACGATTTTACAGCGCCAGTGCGGCTTCGTGGTCCGTGGGAAAGTCGACTGAATGGCTGTCCTCTGGTGTTACGCCTGCTGCGAGTGTGCTCCTCTGTTTGCCTCCCCTGGAAGAAAACCGGGCTTCCAGAAAAGTATTCGATGTGTGTCCGGCCGCCTTGTTTTCTTCTGTTTGTTTGCATGCAGGGAGCGCCAGTCAATGCAAGCCGATCCTCTATATTCATCAGACCCACATCGTGATTATCATCATCGTCATCATCATCATCATCAGCATCAGCATCAGCATCAGCATCATCAGCATCAGCATCATCATAATCGTCAACGTCATTGTCATCGTCGTCGTCTTTGTCGTCGTCGTCATCATCATCATCATCATCATCATCATCATCATCATCATCATCATCATCATCATCATCATCATCATCATCATCATCATCATCATCATCATCATCATCATCATCATCATCAACTACTCGACATAACCATTTATGAAGATGTTAAAGGCTCTATTTTTGTATGTGTTTGCCTAAGGACCCATAGCAAAGGAAAAGCAGTGGCGTTTCGTTGATGACATTCTCACGTGTCCATGTACAATCGATTACTGTGACATCGAGGGTCATAGTGTTTCTGGAGTCACACTACGTGCACTTTGAATAGTGCTGAACATTAGTAGAGGAATAGGAGGTAACCAGCAAGCCCATCGTGTTCTGTCGTGATCTTATACGTGGCACTGAAAAGGGCCGTTTGGAGTGTGGAGAGCTTTTGGAGGAGTCTCCTTCGTCAGGCCAAAGATGAGAGAGACTGGCGCTGGTATGACTACATGCAAACATGTATAGGAGTCTTAAAAATTCGAGCCCCGTGAAGTCTGGAGTGATAGACTCCTTTGGGGCACGTACGCGTGCCCTCTGCACGTGTGGGGCGTGTTTAGTGTATTTATAATGCTTCATCAACCCAAGGTCTGTGTTGAGTCCGGAGCGATGCATGTCGAACATTTTAATGAATGTTTTTTCTGACACCCGACTCTGCTGGATGTGGCAAGTGTGGATGTTTTCTACCTAGGAAAGTCTGAATTTAACCTTTATAAGAGGGCACTCAATGAAAATGTTTTTGCAGCGTCTGGGAGTATTCAACCAGCTTCATCTTCCAGAAATATAATATAATGTATTGTTTGTGCAATGCCAAAGAAGAAAGTGCTGTTTGTCAAACTGAGGAGGGCCTATACCCGAAAAGTTTTGTCCTTCACTAACATTTCTACACTTCCAACCGATCCTTGAGGTCTGTTTTTGTTTTGTATGATAGACCGACTGAGTGCAAAGCTATATATAGCGAGATACGAATGCAAAAATCGTATTGAATGACAACAGTCAAGGAATGATAACGAGAAGTGGGTGTTTAAAAAAAATATAATATCAAGGACCAAAAATCATTGCAGACAATCGAAGCTCACAGGTAAACAATGACAAGCGAAATCTTAGTGTCTTAAGTTTCTTTCAAATTAATTCGGCTTGAGTAGGAATGAAAACAAATTATACTCTTTGTGTGTCATTTCATGATTCTGTCAGTGCTAAGTTTGCCAAAAGTTGATTTAAGACACCCTGTCAGGGAATGGCTGCTGCCTTTGTTTTGGGAAAAGAGTTGGGTTTACAAGCAGCATGCGAATTGATGCTGAAATGATTGAACGCAATGGAACAGAATCGATCGAGACATGCAACAGATGTTGTTTATACCTCTGACGGAGCTACTGCAGTTGTGTATACCTCTGACGGAGCTACTGCAGTTGTGTATACCTCTGACGGAGCTACTGCAGTTGTGTATACCTCTGACGGAGCTACTGCAGTTGTGTATACCTCTGACGGAGCTACTGCAGTTGTGTATACCTCTGACGGAGCTACTGCAGTTGTGTATACCTCTGACGGAGCTACTGCAGTTGGTCTTGAAAGACTTGCAGTCAAGGATTTTAGCTAATGAGAGGAGCCACCGAGCAGCTATGGCTAAACGTTGTACTTCTTTTGTGTCTCTCATAAATGGCTTTGCATTATGTGCAAAGTTCTCTTGTGTCAACAACCATCTCATCGCGCCTATCCCTTTCCTCAATGACATCTCTTGCCCAGAGCTTCAATAGTTCATGCCATTTCCCTACTCACGAATGGAAATGATTCAGATCTGCCAGCAGAATTATCATTCCGGAATATTCGGTTTCCTGTTTTGTCTATCGCCTCGGACTGTTTAGACACTTAAGTAATGTAGCATGCTAATTCAGAGAAGAAAAGGATGGAAGGAAATCCCTGGATGTCCGCATACCAAACTTGGTTTTACAGAAAGCAGTAGCATTTAATGTGAACAAGCATCTCACTACAAGAAGTAGGCATACACAATGGCAAGCTCACACACACACGCACGCACGCACACTCACGCACACACAGAGCCAAAGGTACACACACGCGCACACGCATGCACGCATTCTCTCTCTCTCTCTCTCTCTCTCTCTCTCTCTTCTTTCTCTCTCCTCTTTGTCCCTCTACCTCAGCCGCTGCATCTCTTCCTATTTCTCATACACACACGCGCGCGCGCGCACACACACACACACACACACACACACACACACACACACACACTCACGCACGCAATCACTGATTTACTGACAGACCTACCGAGGGACAGTCACATGGATGTAGGGACAGATGAAGAGGAATACACACAGATACACAATTGGATGGCCACACACACTCCATAGAAATGTGACATTATGTTTTGTAAAGAAATGAAGGCATACGAACTGTATTTTGACAAAAGACGTGCGACCATTAAAAAAGAAGACAAACTACTTAATTTTTGTTGTAGAAATCAAGGTATAAGTTCTCTAAATTTTTTCTGGAATTGCGTCGTTTGTTCGGAGGAGAATGAAAGAAATTTGCATACTGGCTGGAAGGGAAAAGGCAAGGCATGTCGTCTGTCCCTCTCTTGAGGATGGAGTTATAACACTGTTGGTCTTAGAGAGTGCAGGGGTGTTGGAGCATGCACAGTATCAGTTCTGCACCTAGCAAATTCCAGACTTTAAGGGGGTCAAGGGGTGGTTACAGGAAGACCTAGTATGCGCCATACGTGCAAAGTTGTTATATGCGGGCCGCCACTAATTGATATCAACAGGCATGCAAAAGAGAGGCCAAGAAACATATCTGCGTTTGCGAATGGTCACAGCCGAGCCTCAGTTCTGGGTACTGGAAGCTACAGCCGTGACTCATTTTAATGTGGTAATGAGTCAGGCTAACGAGTTCAGCTCCATTTGGGGAATACCAGGGCTATAGTCCGCACAACCTCCACCCAAGCTTCAGCTTCCTAATCGAGTAAAATGTCGAAATCACACAAGTGACCTCTAACGGAGCAGATCCTATAGCGTTTTGATTAGAACGACGTATCAGGTCTACACACTCAAGGATGACGGGTCACGTTTGATCGAAAACCGAACAAAATGTCAAAAGGAGTCAACGTTGTGACTTTTCCTGGCAAGAGACTACCGGAAACAGCTGGATCTTCAGCACAAGGTTCAAATTCGTTGACTGAGCGCGTTTGTGTAGATTTTGAATAGTGCCATCTTGACTGGTCCATTGTGTGCAGCACACACGCTGGAAGGAAATCGAAAAGGTCGCGCAACATCTGCAAGCAACAGGCAGGAGACAAAGAATGTGTTTTCTTTGACAATTTCCCCCTGCATCTTTCCATGGTTCTAGTCCCAGATCTTTGTTTGAAGTATTGCAGTTCTTGAAGTTGTATTTGAGTGATTGTTTTATACATCGTTACATTCTAGACCTTATCCATGACAATATACATCAACGAAGAAAAAGTCTGCGCCTTAAATTAGGCATGGATTGAAATGTTTCAAGGGAGGAGGAAGTGCCTTGTCTTTACCTGTCATTTAAAGCAAAATTAGCAACATTATCATTTACAATTTATATCTATATATCTCGTTGTCCGTTTGCCTG
Organism: Theodoxus fluviatilis; assembly: GCA_034096865.1. NCBI lineage: Eukaryota > Metazoa > Mollusca > Gastropoda > Cycloneritida > Neritidae > Theodoxus > Theodoxus fluviatilis. The sequence goes on from JAWQFJ010033789.1 coordinate 86,753, forward strand.
TATGTGTATCCGTCCATCCGACCGTTTGTCCGTCTGTTTCTTTCTGTCGGTGTGCCTGTCTGCCTGTCTGCCTGCCTGCCTGCCTGCCTGTCTGCCTGCCTGCCTGCCTGTCTATCTGTCTGTCTGTCCGTCCGTCCGTCCGTTAGTCCGTCCGTCCGTCCGTCCGTTCGTCTGTCTGTCTGTCTGTCTGTCGGTGTGCCTATCTGCCTGCCTGCCAGCCTGCTTGCCAGCCTGCTTGCCTGCCTGCCTGCCTGCCTGCCAGCCTGCTTGCCTGCCTGCCTGCCTGTCTGTCTATCTCTTTGTTTCCCTGTCTCTCTGTCTGTCTGCGTGTCTGTCTGTCTGTGTGTCTGTCTGTCTGTCTGTCTGTCTGTCTGTCTGTCTGTCTGTCTGTCTGTCTGTCTGTCTGTCTGTCTGTCTGTCTGTCTGTCTGTCTGTCTGTATGTCTATCTGTGTATGTGTGTGTGTGTGTGTGTGTGTGTGTGTCTGTGTGTGTGTGTGTGTCTCTGTGTGTGTCTGTCTGTCTGTCTCTCTCTCTCTCTCTCTCTCTCTCTCTCTCTCTCTCTCATTTACGAACGAACGAAATCTTTATTGTTAGGCCTCCTGCCCTTCACAAGGGTAATAAACAATACAAAACAATCAAAATGTTGGTGAATTTTAGTAGTCTAATGTAGCTTGTTTCAATTGTCATCACATTGCATCACATTGCACTACACTGTACATCACTGCTCTACATTGCATTACATTGCAGTGCACTAAATAGCTTTGCATTACACTACATGACATTACATTACTCACAAAGCTGTCAAGAGTTCTCGCGGTCTCGCCTTCAGTGACTCTCTACGACGCAGGAAAGCTCTGTACAAGTATCGACATACATTTCTGATTTCTTTCTGGGATGATAACATCTCATTAAAAACTAATCGCTGGTTGTGTTCGCATAAGCTCCTCAAATATTTTCCCCTAAGGAGAGCAGGACATTCTAGCAAGAAGTGTTTCTCGTCTTCTTCATCTTCCTTGCATAATGGACACACAAAATCGTCATCATTTGTATCGAGCTGGTATCGTCTCTTGTGTACTGATAATTCACTGACTCCCAATCGAAATCGACTCATTGTATCTCTCCATACTTTTCTGTCGATAACCAGGAGGTACTTTTCTGTTCATCTAGATGTCTTTAGAGTTCGGTAGATCGAATACCTTAAACTCTGCGACAAAGTAGATCTCCACTTTTCATCGTGCTCTGCTATCATTTTTATCTTCAATTCCCTTATAAATCTCTGTATGTCATGAACACTCTGCCTTCTCCGATCCTCATCAAACCATATTAAAAGTGTATTCCTTATTCTATGAGCCCACGGACAGACAACGAGGGACGGACAGACAACGACAGAGAGACTATGAGTTTTACAGAAAGAAGTACAGAGAAATACAGAGAGAGAGAGAGAGAGAGAGAGATTTGAAGAGATATAGTTATGTACATGTATAGAGAGGACCAAATGCACTCATATACATAGCGAATGGTGTATGATAAAGAGACATTCTGAACACAGAGATAGTATTGACTATAGTCTCAGCCAAGCTGAATGATAGAGAGAATGTCGTCAGAAAGCTCCAACGTGCTCTGTTATCCATGAGGCCACCGAAGGGGAAAGGGGTAACGCTTACATTCCTTTGATGTTGCTCTTGATGAATGTAATCAATTTTTTGCAATAAAGAGTGTTGATATGTGTGTCCGTCCGTCTGTCTGTCTGTGTCTCTGTCTTTCTCCGTCCGCCCATCAATATTTCATTCTTCAACTCCTCGTTCGTTTTCTTCTTTTTTTCTTTGTCTCTGTCTCTGTCTGTCTCTGTCTCTCTGTCTCTGTAGGCCTACCTCTCTCTGTCTATGCTTTTGAGTAGGGGAGAGCGGGGATGGTTGTAACATTTTTTACATTACGACTCATCACGCATTACATGCTTAGCATTTAAGCAACTTTATTCACTCAAGCACAACTAAAAACATTCGTTTTAACGTTGAAACTGAAACAATTGTTCAAATCTGCACCGTTTGTCTCCAAGATGAACAAAACTGACGTAACCCTACTCGTTACAACTTGCCCCACATGTGGGGTAAGTTGTAACAAGCCGTGGGGCTGGTTTTAACACAATGATATTAGACATTAAAAAAAGACTTAATGGTATTCGACGGCATGTACTCTACATACCCCAGCACCTACATAGCCCATCTTCTACATACTCGACCCCTACCTAGCCCATCCCCTACCTAGCCCATCCCCTACCTAGCCCATCCCCTACCTAGCCCATCCTCTACATAGCCCATCCCCTACCTAGCCCATCCCCTACCTAGCCCATCCCCTACCTAGCCCATCCTCTACATAGCCCATCCTCTACATAGCCCATCCCCTACCTAGCCCATCCCCTACCTAGCCCATCCCCTACCTAGCCCAACAACTACATAGCCCATCCCCTACCTAGCCCATCCTCTACATAGCCCATCCTCTACATAGCCCATCCCCTACCTAGCCCATCCCCTACCTAGCCCATCCTCTACATAGCCCATCCTCTACATAGCCCATCCCCTACATAGCCCATCCCCTACCTAGCCCATCCCCTATCTAGCCCATCCTCTACATAGCCCATCCCCTACATAGCCCATCCCCTACCTAGCCCATCCCCTACATAGCCCATCCTCTACATAGCCCATCCTCTACATAGCCCATCCCCTACATAGCTCATCCCCTACCTAGCCCAACAACTACCTAGCCCATCCTCTACATAGCCCACCCTCTACATAGCCCATCCCCTACCTAGCCCATCCCCTACATAGCCCATCCCCTACCTAGCCCATCCTCTACATAGCCCATCCCCTACATACCCATCCCCTACATAGCCCATCCCCTACATAGCCCATCCCCTACATAGCCCATCCTCTACATAGCCCATCCCCTAAATAGCCCATCCTCTACATAGCCCATCCCCTACATAGCCCATCCCCTACATAGCCCATCCACTACATAGCCCATCCTCTACATAGCCCATCCCCTACATAGCCCATCCCCTACATAGCCCATCCCCTACCTAGCCCAACAACTACATAGCCCATCCCCTACATAGCCCATCCCCTACATAGCCCAACAACTACATAGCCCATCCCCTACATAGCCCATCCTCTAAATAGCCCATCCTCTACATAGCCCATCCTCTACATAGCCCATCCCCTACATAGCCCATCCCCTACCTAGCCCAACAACTACATAGCCCATCCCCTACATAGCCCATCCCCTACATAGCTCATCCCCTACATAGCCCATCCCCTACCTAGCCCATCCCCTACCTAGCCCAACAATTTCATAGCCCATCCCCTACATAGCCCATCCCCTACATAGCCCATCCCCTACATAGCCCAACAACTACATAGCCCATCCCCTACATAGCCCATCCTCTAAATAGCCCATCCTCTACATAGCCCATCCCCTACCTAGCCCAACAACTACATAGCCCATCCTCTACATAGCCCATCCCCTACATAGCCCATCCCCTACCTAGCCCATCCCCTACCTAGCCCAACAACTACATAGCCCATCCTCTACATAGCCCATCCCCTACATAGCCCATCCCCTACCTAGCCCAACAACTACATAGCCCATCCCCTACATAGCCCATCCCCTACCTAGCCCAACAACTACATAGCCCATCCCCTACATAGCCCATCCCCTACCTAGCCCAACAACTACATAGCCCATCCCCTACCTAGCCCAACAACTACATAGCCCATCCCCTACCTAGCCCAACAACTACATAGCCCATCCCCTACCTAGCCCAACAACTACATAGCCCATCCCCTACCTAGCCCAACAACTACATAGCCCATCCCCTACATAGCCCATCCTCTACATAGCCCATCCCCTACATAGCCCATCCTCTACATAGCCCATCCCCTACCTAGCCCATCCCCTACATAGCCCAACAACTACATAGCCCATCCCCTACATAGCCCATCCCCTACATAGCCCATCCCCTACATAGCCCATCCTCTACATAGCCCATCCCCTACATAGCCCATCCCCTACATAGCCCATCCTCTAAATAGCCTATCCTCTACATACTCGACCCCTACATAGCCCATCCTCCACATACCCCAACCCCAACCTATCCCACTAGGGTTCACAACAAACCAAACAAAAATCCTCCACTGCATGTACTTGCACAAACAAAGCAAACACAAATGTAAATGTGCCAGTGACATAATCAGCACATCAATCTGAGTCATCTGAATCACAGTTTTGACAGATGTAACTGGGTTTTTTCTGTGTGCATTCTTCATGAGACCAATTCTTGCACCTCACACACTGAACCCATTTCTCGTTTGGCATGCTGTTTGAATAGGGTTCACAACAAACCAAACAAAAATCCTCCTCAGAGTCTGTGGAAACAGAGTCAGACTTTTTGTAGCTTGATGTTTTTCTCGACTTTTTGTTCCCTTTCTGTTTCTGCAGTGTATTTCTACCTCCTGTTCTAATAGGTGCACGGTTTCTGTTAGTTTTTTCTTCCCGGCTCAGCTTGTTCTTTTCTGGGGTGTTGGTTAAAACTGCTGTCTGTCTACGTGAGGTCTTCCTCTGGTAGTTTCGAACCATTCTGGAAAAAAATTAATGTCTAAATTTATTTAAGTTGATTTACGAGGAAAAAAATACAAAAGATCTAGACAGAATCCTCATTAAACAAAAATACCACATAGAGGCAGACACAGCTCCATGCAGCACGCATACTTAAACATGCATGCGCACACGCACACGCGCGCACACACACACACACACACACACACACTCACTTTTTCCTCCTTATTTTCTTCAATTTGTAGCGAATAGAAAAATGGGGTTGGTCGTAACACAGGTGGGGCTGGTTGTAACATGTTACAACTAGCCCCTTCTGGTGTGTTACAACTAGCCCCATCCCACTGTTGATCACCGGCCCTAACCCAGCAGCCAACACAGAAAACGAGAAGCAGATTTTGATGGTATGATAACATTGATAAAGCAACAAGCTTTCTTGAACCGTTTCTGTCAGTATTCTAAGCATTAGTGATTTAGAGATACATGATACTCTTTACAAATTGCAAAAAGTTACTCACATGCCTGAATTTCGAACTTTTTGTTCCCATTCTCACATGCGTTGATTCCATTCCGCCATTTTTTCTTGGGAAATGGAGAATGAGTAAAGGGAACAACTGTCTCAGTCTCAGCAGAAAACTCATAAACAGTAAAGAGTAATGCTGCTTGTTACTTCCAACCCGTGTTACTTTTAGCCCCGCTCTCCCCTACGTAATTGATTGCGTGTGTGAGCGTTCATGAGTGCGTGCGTGCTTGCGTGCGTGTACGAGTAAATCAGTCAATGCAAAATGCTCCGCGGTATGACGGGTGGTCACATTTCCCATTCACTTTTCAGACTGTACCCAAAGCTGACCTGAAGGAAACAGAAGTGCGAGAGGACACATGCGGCTCCCAAACGTCGCAATCGTGTGTTGCATCCACTGCGAAGCTTGGTACGTATTTTAATATGTACATTCACTTTACATCAGTGATGCAACTTTGTGTTAGGACAACATTAAAATGGAATGCCTGTGTGTCAAATAAGACCAAGATTTTTAAAACGATGACATAGTCGTGGTCGTTGTATCTCCCCCCCCCCACCTCTCTCTCTCTCTGACTCTCTCTCTCTCTCTCTCTCTCTCTCTCTCTCTCTCTCTCTCTCTCTCTCTGTGTATATCTCTGTGTGTGTGCGTGCGTGCGTGCGTGCGTGCGTGCGTGTGTGCGTGCGTGAGTGAGTGTGTGCGTGCGTGTGTGTGTGTGCGTGTCTGTTTGTGTAACTGTGTCTGTCACTGTTTGTGTGTGTATGTGTGCGTGTGAATTTGTGTGTGTGTGTGTGTGTGTGTGTGTGTGTGTGTGTGTGTGTGTGTGTGTGTGTGTGTGTTTGCATTTGTATTGCGCCATATATCACATCACAGAATGTGCTCATGGCTCGACATTGTGAAATAAATAAGTCTTGAGGCCAGTTTTGAAGGCAGCTAAACACGGAGCTGACCTCAGTGACTCAGGAAGCTGGTTCCACAGTCTGGGTCCCACAACACTACATGATATATCGTCATAGTTTTTTAGTCTTGTTTGTGGGACACGATCGCAGTCGTCGGTTTGAGGATCGGAGATTCCTCGTGGGATTATGAGACTCTACCAGCTCCGAGGGGTAGGATGGAGCCTGATCAGTTGCACACTTGAAAACGATGGAAAGAGTGCTAAATTCCGATCGTTGTCGAAATGGTACCCAATGAGATCTCGGAGCATTGGAGTCACTGTGTCTGTGTACCTGTCTGTGTTTTGTGTGTGTGAACGTGTGCGTGTGTGCGTGCGTGATTGCGCTTGTTTGCTTAAAAGCATGCAAATTATGCGAAAGTGGCGCACTGCCCCCCTAGCTTATTCGGACACCTTGCAGTCACCTAGTTGCTTCAGGGCTGAGCATCGGACTCAAGGCTGCGTCTCACTTTAGTGACCACTGACATCCCCACTGGAAAGCTGTGGCACCACCTTGCATGTTTAAGGCCCGAGTGACTTGTCCTCTAACTGCTGTGTCACCTGCCCAGTTATTTTTCTATTTGGACACACACACACACACACGCACGCACACACGCACGCACACACGCACGCACGCACGCACGCACACACACAAATCGTTGTGGTTACGTAAACCCGACCAACTGTATTATTTTATGCCAGTCCTAAACTTTTTTCATCGTGTAAGACAAAAAGAAAGAAAGAAACATAGGAAGAAAGAAACAAACAAACAAAGAAGGAAGGAAGGAAGGAAGGAGAGATAGGCAGATAGAAGGAAAGAAATAAAGTAATCGATGGTAAACGACGAACTGCATGCTGATCCATCTGTTCCTGCCTGTGAGCATTCGGGAAACCCAATATTTAAGTTTTTTTAAAGCGTTTTCAGCGAAAAAGATGTGTTGATATGTGTTGAATCAGTAATCTAAAAAAAGCAAATTAAAAAGTTCAGGCCGACCTACCGAAACACACCTACCCACCTCTTTTATATCATTGACCACAAATAAACGACCTTTGTTTTGGGGTGGGAGGGGTGGGATGGGGGTGGTGGGTGTGAGCTCATACTTCATAGTTCCCTTTCAAGCTCAGAAGGTAAAATCGCCTGTGGCTGTCTGTTGCATTCCACTCTGCTTTTATGATCTGCCTTAAAGGGCTAACTTAATTGCCCGAATGTCAGTCGGGTGAACCGGCGTTCGGGGGTCTCGCCGAACCTGCGTTCGTTCTCAATAGAGCGCGCCGAGAACTGCTTGTCGTTCGGGTATGTTCTGATGGTATCGGCGAAATGTGTGTCGAGGCCTAATTGATCAAACGAACTTGACGGAAGTGACGACTCATATTATTGTCATGGAGGTCACGGAAGAGAAACTGTGGCGTACTTATGGTCGTTTCATGCATCTCGTGCAAATACGGAAGACCTTAGTATCATACAGTCTTTCTTTCACGAAAGCCTGAAGTTAAAACCTTAGGAATCCCAGCAACTTGCACCTGACTGAACGGTGACGATGAACTTTTTCATCGATTTGTCAATATCTGCACATACATCCACGCAAACAGTAATGCAATAATTTGATTTGAAATATTGGAAGTGCAGGTGCCAAGGAAAATTTCCGCTGGAAATTACAGCGAATGAACAGCAAGTGATAGCTATGGTACCAAAATAGGGATTTATCGGAGACAAGCAAATCAGCCGTTCAGCCAATCAAACACCTTTTTTAAAAAATGCTTTGGCATGGGTACTCGGTTTCGAAAGGCTGTAGCTCCCCCTGTGGGTTGGGGGTAAGAATATACCCCCTGTGGCATGGGGGTAGGAATATACCCCCCTGTGGGATCGGGGTAGGAATATACCCCCTGTGGATTGGGGGTAGGAATAGACCCCCTCTGGGTTTGGAGTAGGAATATATCCCCTGCGGGTTGGGGGTAGGAATATACCCCCTGTGGGATGGGGGTAGGAATATATCCCCTGCGGGTTGGGGGTAGGAATATACCCCCTGTGGGATGGGGGTAGGAATATACCCCCTGTGGGTTGGGGGTAGGAATATATCCCCTGTGGGTTGGGGGTAGGAATAGACCCCCTGTGGGTTGGGGGTAGGAATCGACCCACGACACTCCCAACTTGATTTGCAAAAGGCATATTGCTAGGGATATTGGGAC
>JAWQFJ010033789.1:97500-110000 GCA_034096865.1 Theodoxus fluviatilis
TGGCCGATCCGGGAACGGCATGTCGGCAGAGCACAACTTTCTTCTTGTGAGCGATGTGGGGGAAAGTCGCTCACCCCACACATAAGCTATTTCGTGAAGTTTGTTATGGGCCCTGCCGTCCCAGTCGGCCTGACACAGGTTAGAAATGTATTTAGTAATACGGGGTACCAGGTCACCCGCCGGGATCCTGCCCGGGGACATGAGAAGGGAGAGAGCAGACTTGGCAGCCTGATCTGCTCTCTCGTTCCCCGGGATACCCATATGGCTAGAGACCCATCAAAAGGCGACCTCAGTACCACCACACTGTAGTTGACTAAGATGGACGAAAATGCCGAACAGATAAGGATAGGAAATCTCTCTACCAAGCAGAGCCTGTAAGGCTGATAGCGAGCCTGAGACCACAAGGGCTCGCGACAGTCTCTTGCTCTGGACTACCACAGTCTCTTGCTCTGGACTACGCCAAGAGCGGTCTCAAGTGCACTAAGCTCTGTGGAGTAGATTGAAGTCCCATCCGGAAGGCGAAAGCGCAAGACGGAGTCGCGGGCGACAACAGCTGCCGCCACACCATCTCCGTCTTTAGAACCATCTGTATATAGTGGGTAAAATCTGCATATTTCGATTACAAATTTCCCGGAATTCACTCTTGTAAGTGTGAGGGAGGGCAGCACTCTTGACAAATTTTGCTAGATGAATTAAAACAACAGGCTCAGGCATGAGCCACGGCGGTGATAGATACAAAGGATAGGTAAAAATTTCGTCCAACCAAACGTTTGCCGGCGCGATATCCTCCTCAACTCGTATCCCCAACGGGGGGATACAGCTGGGCTTGGCCGCGTAAAGGTGCGGAAACTTCGGTCGGACAACACAGAGATAAGAAGGATCGGTCGGGTTAGAAATTACACGAAGAATGTATTGTAACGCAAGCTTGCTCCTACGTAAATGAAGTGGAGGCTCAGCGGGTCTCCACTTATAAACTCTCCACAGGAGAGGTGCGGAAGGCAACGGTGTACCGGAGGAAGACGGCGAGGAACGGGAGACCTGCGAGGCACGTGTCATTGACATTGTCAATAAAGTACTCCCTACTCCCATCGAGGAATTCGACTTTGTCCGGGCTCACGGGCTGGGAAGGCGCCACCCCGGGGCAACAACGCCGCTCATCGCCCGGTTGACAAGATCGTTGCTGAAGACCGCCATTCTACAGAAGCGCAAAGAGCTTAGAGACAGGGGCTTCGGCGCTGAGCAGGACCTGACTCAGAGGCAGCGGGACGAAATACAACGTGCTAGAGACCAAGGCCTGTTTGCCTACTACAAAGAAGGTGTGCTGCACACAGAGGCGCGGCGACCCCGAGCTGACAGGAACAGACCCGTCACTCGTTCTTCTGTTGAAGCGGGGGGTTGAACCGTCTCCACCACCTAGGGGGAAGGCTGAAGCCCTGAAGAGACCAAGTGCAAGCAGAAGGTAACCGAACAGAACGTTCTGCATTCAATTTGCTGTTATGGAACGTAGACGGTCTTTGTTCTAAGTTTCATGATCCCGAAGTTGTTCAATATTTTGAGGGCTTTTCATGTGCGTGCCTGTATGAAACTTTTGTTCAGAGTTTTGACTCATCTAATTTTCAGTCATTTGATTCTTTTTTGGCGCCTGCTGTAAAGCTGTCTTATAGGGGCAGGATGTCTGGCGGATTGATTGTCCTTGTGATGGATGGATGGTGTTTTACGGCCTATCAGCCTTTGTAGGTTATGTAAGGCCATTAAGAACGAAAATCACTAGAACAGTTTAGAGTGAACGCAAATAAAGTCACGGTGTCCCTAGTTATTCGCCATTTACGAATCGCGTAGGGATACGCGGTAGGTCAATTCTTACCCCGAACCCACAGGGGGAGATTGTCCTTGTGAAAAAGAATGTAGCAAATTTATTTCACCACTTTGAATGTACTTTAAGAAATATTTTGTTATTCAAAGTCGACAAAAGGTTGTTTGGTTCTGTGAGGGATGTGCTCATTTGTTTTGCCTATGGTATTTGTGGCTCTCCATTTTATGAAACTGTTGATGAAGATGACTGCATACTTTTGTTGGAGAAATGCATTGCTGTTGTCACTGAAACCCATCATCAATGTGACATAATGTTGTGTGGAGATTTGAATGCGTGAACTTCTTGTTACAATTCAGAAGATGGCAACGCAATGTTTGACATGCGTTCAGAATCCAAGAACACGCGTATTCCAGAGACATCACACTAAACGAGTTTGAACGATCACTATTAGCCCTATGACCTTACAATTTTGAATGGTTTGTTCGGGGGAGATTCCGGCAATTTCACATATGTATCTCATTCTGAAAGCAGTGTGATTAATTATTTCATCGCATCGCATGATCTTTGCTCCGCTTTTGATTCATTGCGCGTTGTTGATAGTTTCCTCCCTCCATATGTGTCTAGAATTAGATATTTTCGGTAGGAATGTGATTAGGAAAAACATCAAAAACGCAGATGCCATGTCAATTACAAAGTGTCTGCGATGTAAATTTGGTCTATGAATATGTTAATTTTTTTAGGAATAGGCCTATCTTTCCAAATCAAACGTGACACAACTAGATGTGACTGAAGCTACAAGAAAACTGACAAACTGTCTTTGTATGCCGCATAGTTTCTTCAAAGAACCTTTAGGCGAAGACAGCAAACGTCTGTCAAAGGATGGTATGATAAAGAATGCGCTGTTGACAAGAAAGCTGCCAGACGTTATGAATTTTGCGCACGTCTATCATTACAAACAGGGAGAACGACAGACGTGTGTATATAATTGGCTTTATAAATAAGTACAGGCAGATTGTTAAAACTGAAAAAGAGGAATACAGGGTAAATATAAGTACTGCATTAACCATGGATATCCGAGACTGCAAAGTTTTGGAGACAAATTAAAAATTTAAGCACAAAATGTAAAGTTCAATGTACAGACATGGTACGATTATTTTAATATTGTTTTTTCTTGTCTACCGCCGGCCAATTACGATTGTTTCGTTTTTCCCGAAGGAAACAAATACACTTACAATAGTGAATTGAATTCCCCCATCACTAAAGAGGAGATCTCAAATGCTTTGAGGCACAAAAAACTGGTTTCTCAGCATGTACAGACGAAATAATTGCCGAAATGCTTAAATCAACCAAACACTTGATGTTGCCTTCTCTACTGAAACTAATTTATTCGAATGTTCCTTGGGGCTGAAGAAGGGCTGTAAACTCAGTTTGATCTTGTTTTCTCTCCTAATTAACTCCTTAGCAGATGAAATCTCCGCAAACAGTAAGCACGGTATTCAGCTTTTACCCAATACGCCAGACTTGAGTGCGCTTCTCTTTTCGGATGATGTAGCTCTGCTACCAGACACGCCTATAGGTTCAAAGCCAATTTAACTGTCTAGAAAGAGCAGCAAACAGACTTGGTTGATTGTAAATACAGATAAAACAAAGGAGGTTGTGTACAGATTAGGTGGACATTTAGCCAAGTATGAGAAGTGGTTCCTAGCTTGGTGATACCCAACTTGAAGTAGCCATCAAATACAAGTATCTAGGTAACGTGTTATCAGTAAATTGTGCTCCAATGTAAGCAGCTCTCTTACTTTTGATGAAGTTGTTACGGAAGCTTACTCATGTGAATCCTGATATATATTTTAAATTGATTGATGCTCAGATCCAACCTATTCTTCTGTATGGGGCTGAAGTGTGGGGTTTGGATGAATGTCGGACCGTGGAATCTGTACATCTATATGCCCTTAAAAACTTCTTGAATGTTCCTCGCGTACACCCTGCGATATGGTTTACGGGGATACTGGCTGATTTCCTCTCTCTGTCAATGCTAAGCTGCGTTGTATTAAATACTGTCTGAAAATTGTCAAAATGGAAAAGAGTAGATTGCCCTATCAAGTCTATCAGATGATGCTGTGCACATCCAGAAATGACGGTATATGATATAAAAAGTAAAGAAACTACTTACAGAATGTAATTGTGAAGACGTATGGACTAATCAGGGTGTTTCTGATGAGACAACTTTCTTGAAAAACTTCAGAGAGAAACTTATTGGTCAATTCTACTGGGACTGGGAACTACGAGTAATGAGTAGTAACAGATATTCCTTTTACCGAGCCTTCAAAACAACGTGTGGAGTTGAACAGTACCTCTATGATTTGGACAAGAAAGTATTTAGGGATGCATTCATAACATTCAGAATGGATATTACTGATTTGTATGTACATAAATACAGATATAAAGGAAATACCAGCAAATCATTGTGTCCACTTTGCCGAGAGCAAGATGAAACGGAACATCACCTTTTACTGTACTGTCCTGCCCTATATGATTTGAGAGCACACAACATTTTTACAAGTCTTGAGTCTAACAGCAAAAACCCAATCAGATCTCTCATGTCCAGCAGACAAAAGAAAGAAAATCGATATTTAAGCACCTATCTGCATAGATCATTTAAGCTAAGACAGGAGGCTCTGGAGTCTGCAGAGCACGACAGTTTTTACACCGTTTAGACAATTATCTTGTGATGCTGAATTGGAAATGTATGTACACTGTATTCTTGAAATGGGCCGGTGGCCTTATCGATAAACTGTTCTTTCGTTCGTTCGTTCGTTCGTTCGTCTCTGTCTGTCTCTCTGTCTCTGTCTCTCTCTCTGTCTCTGTCTCTGTCTCTCTCTGTCTCTCTCTCTCTCTCTCTCTCTCTCTCTCTCTCTCTCTCTCTCTCTCTCTCTCTCTCTCTCTCTCTCTCTCTCTCTCTTTCCCTCTGTGACTAACTGTGATATACGGCCTTTGGTGCACTTCAGGCACGATGTCTCGACGTGTCCTCCTTTTGTCCCTGCTGCTGAGCCTGGTGCCTGACTGCTCCAGCGCATCCGCCATCAGACCGCCTCACAGCGACGTGCGACACCTTCTCCATGGCGAAGTCAATATACACTCGCCCTCTGCCCCAGCGAGTGGAGTGGACGGCTCTCCAACTCTCGGTACCCGCAAGCCTCACTCGGCCACCACGCCGAAGTCGATCCTGCAACACGCGGCCCGCCCGAGTCACCGTCATTTGCCGTCATTATCACCTCGGTCCTGGTACCCAGTGCCTCTTTCTTCCAGATCTTCTGAGGCACATTCTGCCCCGAGTCCCAGGCTGTCTAGCACAGTTTACAACCCATCCAAGGCTTCTCCTTTCGATCATGCGCGTAGTTTAAATCACTTCGGACGTCTACTCTCGGCAGAAGCTTCAAAGCGTTCACTCCCTGACAGGCGCACGGGGGTAGCGGAGGAGGGGCAGAGAAAGAGACAAGTGTCCACGGGCACGTATGGGTATCTCCTTCCATATGGGGTATACACATCTTTCGGCGGCACAAGCCCTGCACCTGCACCTTCTGCAGTTTCTAGCCCCGGCCTTCCATGTGGCGTCACGATGTTGAGTCAGGGGATGCCTTCTCTGCTCTTTCCTGCACAAGCTGCTGAAATCCAGATAACAATAAAGAATAGCCGGGTTTCTGGCGATGCTAAACCTACCACACAAAGCACTCAACCACTGACTATGAAAACTTTGACAGTAGATACCCAAAACATCGCTACAATTAGCGGAGCATCTTCAGCTCCAATTGTTAAAGAGCAGGCGGTACGGGCAGGAAGCGATAATTCTTTTAGCTTCAAAGACTCCGGAAAACGTTCTCTGAAGAGTCGCTCAGCAAATGTGCAGGTGGATGCTTCGGAAACTTATTCATTAAGTCCTAGTGCAAGGCAGAGGGCACCATCGCAAGATGTCCCGCAAGTGGAAGCTCCTGACCATCTTGCAGTCAAGGATGATGTGAAGATGAGAAAAGATCCCCAACCTCCTCGAACAGTACCAGGGCCCTTTCTCTCTGTCATTCTCTCGGCGCCATCTGTTCCTTTTCATCCGATTTACTCTCCGATCATGCTGGATCCCCTTCTTGCCCCGCTGAAAGAAATTCCCCCCTCTGGTTCTAATGGAACCACCGACTCCGTGGACTCCAAGGTCCCCAGTACCTGGGTCCCTTCAGGTGTGGTAGTCCCTGGTAGTGTATCACCTGGGGTACTCTCTCCAGGTGATATCTCTTCTGGTGTCAACGCTAATGGCGGTATCTCTACTGTTGGTCGCTCTCCTCCTGGAATCTTTCCGGGTGGCAGCATACTAGGCACTGCTCATCCAGGACACACGTTTATGTATTTCTTTAACGCTCTGTCAGGGACTTACCAGCCGATTCTTTACCCGTCGAAAGTAGTACGCGGCTCCACTTCTGTGCAGCCACTGACTTCCGCTGGTTACACAGTTCGCCAGCAGAAGAGGCTGCAGGACGGTACTGAGTCCTCCGCGACACAGGAACTTCCTGAAATCTACAACAGAATCGAGGATCCCGATCCTGCAGTTCGGGGATCTTCCTCGTCACTACAGCCTCGCCCATCAGATCGAGTCAAGAGAAATGTTGACATCCGTAACAGTCCCAGTGTAAGGGGCAATGTTGAAGACAGGCAGGAATCAGTTGCTGGGAATCCAAAGAATATGCACTCCGAGCTAAAACCTCACGATCCTATCCTGAGCAGCTCACCTGCCCATCTCGTCAGCGAGGCTCAACAACGAGATTCTCGATCTCATCCTCCTTATGCGAATCTTTTCAGCGACGGATCAAAGACCCGTTATAAGTATGACCCAAAAACTGGTCAGTTCATACCATTTTATGTACCTGCCATGTCTAAGGTTCCATCAGCGCAACCTGCTCACGCATCATATCCACCACGTTTACCGAGTTACTATAATCCCAGCCCTTTCCCGTCTTCAGTGTCTTTCCCACAGGCTATTCAATACACGCAGGCTGTTCCTACGGTAATTCCGCACATTCTAGCTCCACTACAACCTGTCAATAACCTCCACCCTCTTCCCGTCGCTGTTTCACAACCTCGACCTATACCTCCAGTTTTTCATCATATCCACCCTTTTCCAGTGGCTTCCCCTACAACTTTTCATCACATTCAATATGTTCCCGTTCATGTTCCACATCTTCCAGTAGATCCACCTCAAACTGTTCATCACGTCCACCCTGTTCCTGTCGCTGTTCCACAACATCCACCTCCACCTCCACCTGTTCATCACGTCCAATATGTTCCCGTTCATGTTCCACATCCTCCAGTAGATCCACCTCAAACTGTTCATCACGTCCACCCTGTTCCTGTCGCTGTTCCACAACGTCCACCTCCACCTCCACCTGTTCATCACGTCCAATATGTTCCCGTTCATGTTCCACATCCTCCAGTAGATCCACCTCAAACTGTTCATCACGTCCACCCTGTTCCTGTCGCTGTTCCACAACGTCCACCTCCACCTCCACCTGTTCATCACGTCCAATATGTTCCCGTTCATGTTCCACATCCTCCAGTAGATCCACCTCAAACTGTTC
Source organism: Theodoxus fluviatilis (assembly GCA_034096865.1). NCBI lineage: Eukaryota > Metazoa > Mollusca > Gastropoda > Cycloneritida > Neritidae > Theodoxus > Theodoxus fluviatilis. The sequence goes on from JAWQFJ010033789.1 coordinate 104,935, forward strand.
ATCACGTCCACCCTGTTCCTGTCGCTGTTCCACAACGTCCACCTCCACCTCCATCTGTTCATCACGTCCAATATGTTCCCGTTCATGTTCCATATCCTCCAGTGGCTCCATCCCAAGTTTTTCATCACGTCCACCCTGTTTCCATCGCTGCTGCACATCCCCCAATGATTCCACTACAGTCTGCTCCAGTTATGAGATATTTCCAGTACCTTTCAATTCCCCACGTCATCCCACATCCTCCAGTAAGTCCTGCCCCCTACGTGCATGCAGTTCCCGTTGCTGCTCCACATCCTCCAGTAGGTCCACTACCAGCTGTCCACTATGTTCACACTGTTCCTGTCGCACAACCTCCCCCACCGGCCATGAGATATTTTCAGCACTTGAGAATTCCTGCATTTGTCGCTCCACAACCAGTCAGTGTGAATACTCAGTACTCGCAGCCTCCTCATGCTAGAGCCAAGCGCTCCAACGTGGAAGTCTTAAAATATTTACAGCTTCTGAAAGTCTCCCATGCCGAGCCTAGTAGACGTAAGCTCAACCCGCTTGCAAGTGTATTGTATGGCTACGCCATTCCGGTTGCTGCTCCGCATCCTCCAGCAGCTCCTTCAAAACATGTGTATTACAACCAGTATGTTCCATATACTGTCCAACATTTTCCAGTAGCTCCACCACCGCCTGTACATTACCTCCATACTGTTCCAGTTGCTATTCCACACCCCTTACCACCACCATTGCAGCATCTACACAATGCCGTTCCATATGCGGTTCCACGTTTACTGCCTCCACCACCGCCTGTACATTACCTCCATACTGTTCCAGTTGCTATTCCACACCCCTTACCACCACCCGTGCAGCATCTACACCATGCCGTTCCATATGCGGTTCCACATTTACTGCCTCCACCACCGCCTGTACATTACCTCCATACTGTTCCAGTTGCTATTCCACACCCCTTACCACCACCCGTGAAGCATCTACACCATGCCGTTCCATATGCAGTTCCACATTTACTGCCTCCACCACCGCCTGTACATCACCTCCATACTGTTCCAGTTGCTATTCCACACCCCTTACCACCACCCGTGCAGCATCTGCACCATGCCGTTCCATATGCGGTTCCACATTTACTGCCTCCACCACCGCCTGTACATTACCTCCATACTGTTCCAGTTGCTATTCCACACCCCTTACCACCACCCGTGCAGCATCTACACCATGCCGTTCCATATGCGGTTCCACATTTACTGCCTCCACCACCGCCTGTACATTACCTCCATACTGTTCCAGTTGCTATTCCACACCCCTTACCACCACCCGTGCAGCATCTACACCATGCCGTTCCATATGCGGTTCCACATTTACTGCCTCCACCACCGCCTGTACATTACCTCCATACTGTTCCAGTTGCTATTCCACACCCCTTACCACCACCCGTGCAGCATCTGCACCATGCCGTTCCATATGCGGTTCCACATTTACTGCCTCCACCACCGCCTGTACATTACCTCCATACTGTTCCAGTTGCTATTCCACACCCCTTACCACCACCCGTGCAGCATCTACACCATGCCGTTCCATATGCGGTTCCACATTTACTGCCTCCACCACCGCCTGTACATTACCTCCATACTGTTCCAGTTGCTATTCCACACCCCTTACCACCACCTGTGCAGCACGTGAACCAAGTTGTTCCATTTGCTGTCCCGCATCCCTTACCGCCGCCTATTGTGAATTTACTCCATACAGTTCCAGTTGCTGTTCCAAATCCCTCACCGCCGCCCATTGTACATTTATTCCATGTTGTTCCAGTCACTGTTCCAAATCCCTTACCACCACCCATTCAGTATGTACACCAGTTTGTTCCAGTTGCTGTCCCACATCTCTTACCACACCAATTTGTTCCAGCTGCTATTCCACATGCCCCAGTAGCTCCGCCACTTGCTGTTCCCCTCGCTGTCGCACACCCACCACTCCCGGCCATGAGGTATTTTCAGCACTTGAAAATTCCCACCGTCCCCAGTCCACAACCTTACTTTGTTCCAGCCCCTGTCCAGTACACTCATGCTGTGCTACCTGTTGCTCAACTTCCCCCACCCTCCGCCCAAAGATACTTCCTGTACCTTCGTATCGCTCCAGTTCCACAATATCCACCACGACCACCACCTTTCACTTATGTGTATCCCGTTCCTGCTGCTGCTCCACGTCCTCCGTTTGCTCTTCCACCACCTGCACAGCAAGCGTACCGTGTCATTCCTGCTGCTGTTGCACATTTTATTGCACCTGCAGTAGAACCTCCAGTGCATTATGTGGCTGCTGCTCCTGTGGTTGTTGCACACCCTCCACAACCTGCAGTGGCACCCCCAGATTATGACGTTCACGGCAATCTTGCTGTTGGGGGATACCCACGGATAGTTGCACAGCCAATTCTTTCTTTTGGTCCTCTTGCTGTTGCACAGCCTCCAGAGGCAGCAATGGCCCCCCTAATGCATTACCTTCACCATCCTCAAATTGCTGCTGCGCACCCTCCATTTATGGTAGCAACACCCCCAGTCCAAGGCGACAATGTTTATCCTGGTGGAGCAGTCGTGAACCCAGGACAAAATCCAATGCCCCCCTTCATCCTCCCATCCCCCACCCCCAAAATCAACAACACTGGAGGCGTGAAAGAAAGTGGGACAAGAGGCGGAAGTGGAGGTGGAAGCGGAGGTGCAGGTGGAGGTGCACCACCCCAAATCGGGGTGCCGTTTTCTTTTCCTCTCGTCGGTTACCATTATGACTTAGCCAGTGGTCGTGTTTTTCCCTCGTATGGTTCCAAAACCGACCTTTCTCAAGACCATGGTCTGAATCTGCAACCAGGCAATTCTCAATCCTCCCCTTACATAACAGGTTATAAATACCACCATAAGAATGGAATGCTGGTTCCCATATATAAACCAAACGATTCCCAGATCCATGGCACTGCAGGACAAGGCTGGCCCTCTGTCGCGGGTAATCCCTACCAGCAGGGTGCAGCCGTTCCTTACCCCATCTACCACCATGTGCCCACTCATATGCCGTTTGCACCTTTCCTCTTTCATCGGTCCACTACAAGCCAAGATGAAAACTCCATGAGCACCAGTAGGGATGGGCAGGACACAACAAATGATATGGAGAACGCTCCCAGTAAATCTGCGAAAACTCGGACATCGAACAATGCAGAAGGGTCCACATACACGACTGGATCTAAACGCAGAGTCGACGACGGAGAGGACACTTTGGGAAGGGTGGTCAGGTCTCTCAAAGATGTCAGTCAGAGGAGTTCAAGTGTCTCAGAGCAAGCTTCGACCGACGCAGAGCCCCGTAGAAAGTCCCTTGGTACAGACCCAAATCAGCCTCTCCTGTCTCTCCATGATCTGATCATGAAAGGCCTTGCCCAAGTGAGTAGAGCATCGGTCGGAAAATATTCAGCAGCTCAAGAGGTGCAGAAACCCACACACGCCAGAAGAACGTTGAGGGATGTTTTCAAACGTGCAATCTCAAAGGTAGTCGAGAAGTCCCCGTCCAAAGAGCGACCAGACCCTGACAGATTTCCATCGTCAATTGGTCGAGTCGTCAGGGCATTGCTGCACAGTGGAAGGAAACCTTCCCCGAGAATCCATTCCAAGGGCGGCCTCCTTTCCAAGCCAGGGAGAAGTCGCTCAGCTCAAAAATGGGAGACTTCACTGCAACCAGGGGACTCGGAGCAGGAAGTGGTAAAATATTGAAGCACCGAAGAGTCAGATTGGTCGACCAGATCGAGGTCGACGCAAGAGCCAAGTTGTTGCAGATGACTCAGTCTCTTCTGTCGGGTACCCTTCAGAAGGCATGTAATACCCACGGTTCTAGCTACACTCCCCATCTCTGTTTGGACTGGGCTTCCTGTCTGGACTGGGGGTTTTCTCTGGCGTTCTTTGTGAGAATTTATTCGTTGGACAAAACTTACCCTTTCGATGTTATGCAAAAAGTTTTGTCGTTTTCTGCCGCGTAAGTATGCAGTCGCTGCTAGGGTGGCAATTGAAAGAGGAATCTCACTCGCAAATTTGCATACAGTTAATTGTTCAGTGCGTTTTACTTTAATTCGAAATAGTTCCTCAACACACGCATTCTCACCTGGAAACAGGGAGTCATGATAGAAATAAGGGGGGGGGGGGGGGTGTTGTTACTCTTTGCAATGAAATAGTCTGTTTCACACAACCGAGAAAACACAAGACACATCAAAACGTGTAAATTAATCTTCTGCAAGCACTCCCAAACTAACATCACCCACCCCACTCCAGAATTGTAGCCGACACTGAAATATTCAGTTGCCGTGCAGTTCTTAGGACACTGGAAATTAGCAACTTCTTCTGTAACGACGGGACAAGTGGCAATAAATGATTCTCACAAAAATCTTGTTCCTTTGTTGAAAACTACGTGTGCTCCGACTACTGAACAGCAGTTGACAAAAAACAAAAACAAACGTGCATTTCATGCTTGCCATTGCAATACATGTATTGATGCAGTTTCAGTAAGATGGCTGCTAAGTGGAACGTGACATCCGGCTTTGCAGCCCTAGCAGTAAAAGAGCATTTTTTGAGACCTTATATCGTTTTCGGTACCATCTTGTGCCCTTGACTACCGACATAATGCACCCTCTGCCATTGTAATCAGTTGGTGACCACAGGAGGACACGTTTAAGAATTCCGTTTAAAAAAGGAAGACGATGTATCAAAGCATCTTTGATGTTTCTGTTGATTGTCAGACACATGGAGCAGCTGAAGTTTGGTCTATATGTACATGTGAGACGACTTTGACTGGGCGAGCTGTAATTACTCAATCATTGGGAACCTTCAGGAAAGTCAGTCGCTTGTTACCTTATGTTATCTCGAGAATACAGCGACCAATGGAGAGGTTAAGATTGCCCATGTTGAGCTTTTCACAATTTACACTTCTACATCATCGTATCGAATATTATGTAATTACCTTTCGAAATGGTGCAAGCTCTAAATGTAATTGCTCATGAACGTTAGTAATGTTGTGATCGACTGATTAAAAAAACCAAACCGAGG